>JAAWXA010000027.1:10640990-10757032 GCA_038090715.1 Florisuga fusca
GTTATCCCGATAAATCCATCCCCCCCGCCCCCAAACCAGACCTTTTTCCTATCCCACTGCCTGTTTTTAAGCATAATGCGGTACCCCGGAATCGTCTTAAGAAGGGAACGATTTCATTTGGAGGCTGAGCCTTGGCAGGGCTGGGGGGGTAGCGCTGCTGCCTCTGCCCCTGCGTTGTGCCCGGGCTGTGTCTGTCGCAAGGCTGTTCCGCCGATCCCCTGTGTGCTTGTTGCGGTTTGGGGTTCGGCGGTGGAAACTGTGGGGTGCCCCCCCGCCTCCCCTCAGCATCTCTGCATGGCAGGGCTGGACAGCTGGTGTGTGGCCAGCGTGGCATGGGGGATTGCAGGCTGTCAGGATGACAGCGTTTCTTTATTCTTGTGGGTGTAGCTGGTCGGGGGAACCCATTTTTAATGTGCTTCTTACAGGGTGGTGAGCCCATAGTCAGGAGACTGTCTGCACTGGTCCTAACTGTCTGTGTGTAAGTGAGGATGGTTATTACCTCTCCTGTAGGCACTCATACAGATGCCATACTGGAGACCATTTGCATTGCTATCTAAGAACAAGGTAGACCTGAGTTTGGAAATGTTTTCATCTTGCACTAAATGAAATGAGGCAGCATTCCCAGAGAAATATGCATATAAGCACATCCAGCTGTCTGCTGGATCAGAAACTATGTTTTTTTCTAGTGCCGTGCAAGCCTAAAGTGCTGTCGTGTTTAACAATTGTTCATTATAAGTGAGGAGGAAACTTTAAGCTGTGTAGTTACCTCCTCGCTTCATCCAGCTGCAGCAGTGTCTTTGGTGTCACAATATTCCTTCCCTGTCTTTGCACTGATGCAGAAGATGATGGGATTCAGCAATGTCTGTACAGCAGCCGCTGCATTGGATCTGTCCCCAGCTGCCACCTTTTCTGCTTGGCAGCAAGTTTCCAAAGAAGTGTGAGTAGGAAGGGAGGGAGATAAGCCTCAAGTGACACTTTGTTGCAGCTTTCCCTCTGTGTGTGGTAAGGTTTTTCATGGAAGTGGAGGATGGGTGTTTTCTGGAGGGCAGGTCGTGGTGAGGTGGTGGGTGACCCCAAGACTCTGCTCACTGCAGCCTGGCCAGGAGGGTGACAGCTGAGCCAAAAAGGGCAGCAAGAGAGGCAGATTCAGTGCCAGAGTTTACTTCATACCACTATTGATAAAGATAGGGACAGAAATCCTTTGATTCAAAGGAAAAAATGCAGTCCTTATTCTTGCCTGCAGCCTGTTGTGGTCTGAAGTGGATGATGTGAACCTAAGGCATGATTTAATCACAGTGTTACACTAATGTAACTGAAAGGCAGATTTAGAGCTGTAATCTTTTCGTGGTACTGAATTTAATTTCCATGTGCTTTATTGCAGCACTGATTCATCAGGTGAGTGGGAGGAAGGCTTGTACAGTACAGGTAGTTCAATTTCCACTGCTGGGTTAGGTGTTGAGCAAGGTGCTTTCTTGGCTCCAGAATGGTGCTGTGGTTTGGAATCTGGGATATCTCGTAAGGAAAGGGCATTCCTGTAACCTGTAGTGGGCAGTGTTTGAAGTTGCTGTGTTGTGTTTAGAGCAAAACTCAGAATCAACTAATTCAACTTACTTTCAGAGATCATAACATTTTTAATAAGCTGATCTGAATTGGTTTAGACTCCCTTCATGTCCAAGGGACCTGTTACCTGCTGGAGGCAATCCTGAGATGGTCAATTTTGACAGTGATTAAAGTCTTTTAGGGCTGGATCAGGGGCTTAAGGTGTAAAAATGAGACTGCCCTGAAGTGTATGAACAGAGACCTGACCCATGGGAGTACAGACCTCCCTCTGCAGCTCCACAGATTCGTGCTATTTGATCTGTTTTATTTGAGAAAAAATACTGCATTTAGTCTTTCTTCTCCTGACCTGCCTGCCTTTGGAGCATTAATAGCACAGTTTTTTCTCAGCCAGAAATGCTGCTCCTGACGCCTCCACTCTTCAACGTGAGGCATCTCTGGCAGCACATTGTAGGTGTTTGTGCATGCCTGCTGTGGTTACTAAGGTAAAAGAAACACAAGAAGCAGCTCAGGGAATGTGGACAGACAATCCAAATGTGTGTGAGTTTGAGCAGGAATGCCAGTGACCTGCTATGCCAGCCTCAGTCTCAGTGTGGGGCTGGGCTTGCTTGCTCCTTGTGCAGGCTCCTGACTGACTTTGCTGGTGTTGGTGCTTTCCGGAGTACCGAGCTGAGCAAACTCCTCCCAGGAGCTGTTCCTTATGGAGCTCAGAGCCCTCCTTACAGAGCAGTCTGGTTGTGGTGCATTTAATTGTATGGTGCTGTGTCTAAATCACAGGTTCTGCTGTCATCCCAGCCCCTCCCCACCACTCTGGCTCTTTCTGGCCACACAGTGGAGGAAGAAGAAACCATCCTGAATAATACTCTTTTGATAAGCAGCTGCTGAGCCTCTGTGGAGGGCTAAGAAGCAGTGAACATCCTGCCCAGACCTTCCTGCCTGCTGCTTTATTGCTCCAGATGAGCTGCTGAGGACCCAAAGCTCGTGAAGTGGTTCCCTTCACACTGTGTCCTGCTTTTGCAGGCTCATCTTCCTGTTGCACCTGCCTGCCTTCATGTCTCCCCTCCATGGTGATGTGTTACTCCTCAGGAGCAGTTTTCCTGCCTGATAAATTTGCTACCCACGCACTTCTGCTGTGATATTAATTGGACACAGCACATAATTTCAAGCCAACCTTAAATTAGTAGCAGCTCTGGGACTCCTTGTTGAAATGCTTCTGTCCATTGCTACTCTGGAGGTGGCTGGAGCAAAATTAATTCATGGATGCTCTTTCCCAGGATTGGAATGGGAGATCAGGTGAGCCACAAAATAACAAAAGCTTCTGGAAAGAAGCTGCTGACCAGCTGTATACCAGGAGTGTTTTGTCACTGAGGGAGGCAAAAGCCAAGACTGGTTCAATGATTTCCACATTTCTGAATTACTGGAGCACTGGTTTGAGGTGTAGGGGTGTCATGCTTGCATCAGGCTCTAGGTACTGTATATTTCTGTGTCATGTGAAAAAATCAAGGGATTAAAGAGGAATATTCAGAACTGGAAGCAGCTGACAGCAGACTGGTAGGAGTTACCTTTAAGTGGTTTCTCACCATCACAAAAGGAGTAATGTGAAAAGTGGTTTTTGGTTTTGTTTGGTTTGCTGGGTTTTTTTTTTGTTGCTGTTGGTTGTCTTTAGGTTAGAATAGTCCAACTGCTTGTGTGATGTTGTTTGGTTTTTTTTTTGTTCTTCTTCCAACCTGGGTAAAAAACGTGGGCCTGTCTCTCCAGTCTCAGTTTTGTGTTGTGTTTGTAGAGCTGCAGTTGGAGTCCTGCCATTATTTCCTTTATGCTCCTTTCAGATTGAAGGATTTGTAAATGTGTAAATCAAACTCTTAATTGAAGAGGCTATTCTCTCCCTTAAAAAAAAACCCAGGTAGGTGTATACCTAGGCTTCTTTTTTAAAATATGTCTCTGAGCCAATATCAATAACCTTATCATGCTAGCAGCCTTCTTCTTGATAATAGTTTTTGTATGTGTTTTGTTAAACTCCAAGCCAAGCTTTGACTTCTTGGGAATTGGTTGTAGAGCTGTGTGAACTGGGGTGTTTTGGCAACCCAGTGACCATTGGTATGATTAGAATATCAGTGTGAAATCAACTAACTAAAGGTGAAAGAGGAATGCACGTGTCCTGACTAAACTGGAACATGTGCAGGTATACTTGAGGGGCAAAAAAATGCAAAACTGAGTCTGCCTGCTTCATCCTGCCCGGTCTGTGAGTGAATCAATCAATGTGAAATTGTACCCCTGAGGATGAATGTAGTAGCTATTTTGTGTGTATTCCCAAGTTTGGTTGCTACTTCAGTAGAGTCCCAAAGGGTCTGCTGTCTACACTGATCAGCAGAGGCCAAGATAAAGGCAGATTTGCTGCTTATCTTTCTAGGATGCAGATGAGAAGCATTGAGTGATGAATCATTTAGTCCTGTGTTGAGCAGAAAGCTTGAATGTGTACTTGGTCCTTCTGGATCCCACTTCAGTCAGAACAGCAGTGTTCTAGCTCCCCTTCAGTTTTCTTACTGCAAAAATATGAGAGAGGTCTAAAAGAGACTTGAATTTCCATACTAATGCGGTTTGTTCCAGACAACAGTTCATGAGTTGTTGCTCCTTCCCACCCTCAGTGCTGCAGACAGTTACAAAAGGTAACTTTTGTTACCTGCATTGTTTGGTGCCAGTTAAGAGTGCAAAGCCTTTGCTGGCATTCCACCACTCAATTGTTTTGTTCTGTTCTCAGATAATAATGACAGGGAATTCTCTCCTCACAGCAAACAATTCCCATGCCCCAGTGAGGAGAGGAAGGGAATTCTACTGCATTGCATGGTGTGGGTAACTGTTGCTCTCTGTGAGTAATCCTGGCAGAATAAGAACAATTTAAATTTTAGTTAAAAAAAAGTTTCATTTTTGCCTTTTTTTTTTTTCTGAGTTTAACATCAGGAGACAATCACTTTTGTGTAGTAGTGGGAGGTGAGCAAGGCTTTTTGACATCCTATCAGACATTGCACAGTTCACCCGGGGAGCTGCTGCTGCCTCATCTGTAAAATCCCTGGAAGTTGAATGTGGAATTGCCACTGGAATTAATATGGTGCTGGGGACTGAGGGGAGGTTATTCTTATAAGCTCCTGGCATGGATGCAAATAGATGAGATTTACATTTTATAATGTATCTTTCTGCCTTTTTCTTGCTGTGCTGCTCTAATAGAACCTTGCACAATGTTGCAAGCTTGACATTTGCTTATACTGTAAATATTTTTCTTACCTTACTAAGGAAAGAAATCTTTTCTTTCATATGTGGGTCAAAAATTGTTCAGGTCTGTGCAGTATTTTTTTTTCCATAAATCTCTAAATCCATACTTGCATTATGAATGGTTTCTGTGAGCACTGAACACACCATACAGCTTGCAGCAGCAGTGGGCAAGGCAGTAATTTAAGCTGCCTTCCATGGAACTCTCTGTCATGAGTCTCAAGCAGGACACAGGTGTGTTAGGCATGAAATACATGATCTTTGTGGTTTTGAGGTTGGTTTAAAATATATTTTCTTCTTTCCATGTTAACATCTCTTAATTTGTCCCAGCCTCCTTGTCTTGCTCTGCCTTTGTAACATCCCTCACTGAAGAGGGGATCTAATCTGATAACCATGGATAAAAATGGGGTTTTCTTGTTGTTTTAATTCAGGTTCAGGGGATGCAAACCAGGACCTGTGTTTGGTTTACTGATGATGCACCCGGATTGTTGCCTTATAATCCCTCTGCTGTTAGCACCTGAATTTCTCTGTGGACTCCAGGTCATAGGAGGCCCATTGGCATTCCTGCTTTCATTTATTCACACATCTGTGTGTTGTAGTAGGCTGAGGGAGCACTAGCTGTGAAAGGGTTGAAGGCTGTGTAAACCAAGCCCAGACCATCAGGCATCTCACATGATTTTTTCCAAGCTGGTATTCAAGTTCTGGCTTGTGGAAACCCTCAGTGTAGGTGCTGAAAACTTTCTTTTCCAAGAGGGTGAGATGTGCTGAGAAGCTTCTGTGAGCATCTCTAAGAAGTGTGGCATAGGGTCTGCTATTCCTGAGTACCCCAAGCAGGTTAAGGTGGCCAGGGTGTGTTGACATCAGCTTCCCATGCCTTTTTCATCTTCTCTTACCTCTGCTTGGATTACATCTTGGTTGGTGTCAAGGTCTGGCTTGGACTGTAAATTCACACAGTGTCTAATGTGATGTGGCCTGGGCTTCTGCTGGGCTGTCCTGTAATAAAAATAAAAGAATCCCATCCTATAAGCAGGATACTGAGTAACTCCTCTAAACTGGCTACAGGTGCAACAGTGCCAGTTTTATTCCCTGAACAGGAGCATCCTCATGAGGAAATAAAAGGTAGGTAGGGACCGAGTGGCAACCCTTGGGCAACAACCAACTGTGACTGAGAAGCAATTTAACCACAATAATCCCCACAGTGTTAGAGATTCCTTTTCCCAGAAATGCACAATCTGCTGTGCTCTGCTCTGAAGCTGCCACCACTTGACATGGTTGTGTTAATATGAGCCTTGCTGTTCTCCACACAATGCAGAGTTAGCAGGGAGCAGTTCCAGTGTCAGCTGCTCATTGTTGCTAATGTTCTCCCAGTTGCTGAAAAACAATATAGCAAAGATATTTCCTGCTTAATATTTTATTCCCAGATGCTGGTATGCTTACATGGTGTTAAAAATAATGCTTCTAATATCAGTTCAGGTGTTACCAAACCAGTGTTTGATTTAATTATGAGAAGATAGAATGACTCTTTACCAAGAGCCTCTCTTGGATACCTCCTGTAGATGCTTTGTTTTTATTTTGCTGAATAGCACTGTAGAAATTGTTTTAAACAGACTGACCCTCTAGGAAAGATCTGTGTTTGGGATTTTCATCTCCTTCCATGGCACAGATGGGAAGAGACGTGAAATCCATCTCTGAGCTTTGTCCTCAAGAAAGAAATCCCTTTGCCTGCAGTAGGATTGCTCTGAGCAGGGACTTGTTTGTGTGAGTCAGTGTTTGCAGAACTGGATCTTCCAAGCTTTTACTGCTTATCACCAGGTATTTATTAGGTGGCATGTAAAAGCACGTGGCTTCTCACCTGATTCCCTTCTGTCCTCTATAGTTTGATCTCCTGTGCTGTGATTGACATCCTGACCCTCTTGAAGTCTGTGTTTTCCTCTTGATATCGTGACAGCCAAGTGCTTTTTGTGTCTCTCTCAGAGAAAATATGTTAACAATACATCACTACCCAGAGAGAACTTATACTGAAAGCACACAAAGTAATTTGCCTTGTAAAATGCAGTTTTTCCCCCTCAAATTAAAAAAGGAAGCTTCATTGAGTTGAATGAAAGTGGACAGAGAACTGGTGCTCAAGTGCTATCTCTGCTATGGGGAAGGGCCACAAGATCCTTCTTTTTTCCCTTAAGAGACATGGCGTTTAATTTGGAAGTAAAATTCCAACATTTTTCAGCTGAACATCTGACTTTTCTGCTCACTGGGTACAAACCCGTATTATATAAAAGCTTAGAGTCACTTTGAGCTGATGGAGTTTCATATAGGTAAGATAATAGCTCTGACAAAATAAGACTTTTTTTCTAGACACTATTTAATTTGCCATAATTATATTAAGTGCTAAATTGAAAGGGGCTTTTCTGGTTAAGCTGAGGATAATGAATAGTTGTGCCTTATTACCATAGCCATGATGGGCAAGAAAGAAGAGATTTATGTATTGCTCCAGACAGAAAGAAAATCTGTGTCAGTGTGATCCTTAATAATTTAGTTTCCCCTCTCTATTGCTGACTCCAAGCTTTTGCCAGAAAAGCTTTCTCTCCTTTTTACCTCAGGGATGCAGCAGCTTTTGGAAAGAAGCAGCAGGCACTCCAGATGAAAATCCCTGTGGAAACAGAGTGAAGAAGCAGGTGGCACCTTCAGGCTAGGCCTGGAGCTATGTAAGCAAGGGCACTGCCCAGAAAATGCTCTTGCAGGAGTCAGCTCTGACAGCACTGGGTGGTAGCATGGCCCCCCAGAGCTCCTTCCTCTGTGCTTCACCTGCAGTGCAGAGCAAGGTGTAGTTTGCTGCTGTTTTCTGCTTGTAGCAACTTGCAGCACCTCAGGTCCCCGGGCTGGTTGAGTGGGTGCTCAGCATCTCCCTGCTCCATCCAGCCTCTGGAGCTGTGGGCAGCTTGTGCAGGTGGCTTCTTCCCTCTGGTTCCCTTGTTTGAGTGCCTGAGCAAATCCCAAGGTGTGCAGGGGTAGGCATCCAGGCTGGGTATCCTCACCAGCTCTGGTTTGGTGTCTGTTGTGCAAGTGAGAATGGCATCTGCATCCTTTCAACAGGGAGCTGCTCTAAGCTGCTCTAAGTGATCTGTTAGGGAAAGGATTTCACTGAAGTTTCAGAAGCTGAAATTGTCAGGGGGAAGCCAAAGCCTGTTCCCTTGATTATTCACCTCTGTCCCCTCACAACACCACCTCTGCAGTATTCCCTCCTCTGGCTTCTCTTCCTCTCCTGCTGGGACTGCTGCCAACATGATCCAGGGGGACTTGTTCCATGCAAGCATTTGTCTTCTGGGAATTGTGCTTGGGCCATTCTGTTACCTCTGAAAGTCTATCACAAGCATATGTGGTTGTACTTGACACTTGTGATCTGGGATGAATGTGAATTCCCAGGGAAAGTCAGTGCATTAATTATTTAATCTCTTGAGCATTCCAGTCCCCTGACAAAAAAGTATTGAGCAATATGGAGTTTTTTGCTTGATTTAATAGAGGGTCTGTGTCAGCCTCACTTGAACTTCAGAAAGCTGAGCATTTTGAGCCCTGAAAGTTCATACTCCTATTCCAAATTCCTTGGACTGCATTGTGAAAGACTTACACCAATGTAAGCAGTGTTTGCTTCTAGGTGTGTCAGAAGCATTCCTGAAAAATGTTCTTTTTCCTTTCTGCCCCCAGGAACTTGGTACGTCTAGATTCAGATAGGTGGGAGCACTGAAAGCAGGATAATTTTCTGGTTAAGGTATTTGGCTTTGGACTCAGGAGATGACAGCTGGTTCCTGCTTCCATCACAGGCCCTGTGATGCACCCTTCTGCCTCTGTCTGCACTGGAAAAATAATGATCAGAAAACAGGTGTTGGGATTGGGTTTTTTATGTTTTATCATTTCCTGTGCTGCTCCTCCTAGGAGAGTGAGGAGTGGGTCTGACCTCTTTTCTGGGTTATTTGTCCTTGTCTGCCTTCCCTGTCCCAGCTGCAGTGTCCAGAGAGTAGCTTACTCTGTGAATAAAGCCAGTAGGAAATCTTCAGGCCCATCTTTTTTATTTTTACTTTTTTTTTTTTTTACTGCCACTTTTTTGCCATGCTCTTGTCTTTCATTTACTGTCAAAATTAAATGGTGAGCTAAGTAGTGTAGTTCTTAATAATGCTTTGAAAATGAGCTGAGCTGCAAACAGACAGTGCCTGCAGGAAGCCTTAAATTACACTGTGGTGTTTTTAATGGCCAATCCCCCTGCACTCCAAGCCATTGGCTCAGTGGGTCTGTCTTAGATGAGCTCGAGATGAGACTTGCAGTGCTGTAAATATCTGTACCATTTAGTTTTGAGCACCAGAAAAATGAAACAATGTATGAAAATAAAAACATTTATTTTCCTGAAGTCGGTAAAGCAATTTTTGTCTTCAGGCTGCTTTTGAAATGGACCTTAAAAGAGTTTTGTGGAGAATAAATGCAGTGTTTGGATGCTAGAAATGTTCAACAAGCAAGAGGAGCTGCCTGCCACAGCCTGCCGGATGCTTGCTTATAGCACAGAGGGGGTGAGGTGCAGTAAGTGAACTCAGGTAGAAAGGTTGGAGTTTGCTTTTTGGACAATTCAGCTTTTCGTTGCATCCTTGATTTTAAAGCCAGAAGTCTCAGTTCTCTTCATCTCATTTAGCTTTGCATCTGCAAGCCATAGGATTTTAGCCTGGGCTTCTTACCTCATGTCTTGTAGCTTCTGGTTGAATTACAGTATGGTTGTTAGGCATGCAATGCATTTTAACTTTTTTTGGTGATTCTTTTGTGCTCTTCAACAATGTGTGCAAAGGGTAATTATCTTTACAATGAAAGATGAGTACTTTCTCTCTCATCTGGCTTTTCTCTAGCTTAATTTTTCCAGTACTCTGACATAGTTTCCCTCTAAGTAATTGTAGTCTATGATCAGGTGATGCTTTAAGTGTTTTTGGTTAGTTAAGCAGGTGGAGCACCTTCCATCTCTCAGTGCAGTTGATTTAAGACCTGAATACAGCCTTGTGTGATTTTTTGCTGGGTGCTTTCCAGTTTTTCATGATGTTGTGTTTCAAGTAAAGATAAAGATTGCATGTGTTATGCCAGCAGTGATCTTGCATCTGCTACGTACAGAATCACTGAATGGTTTAGGTTGGTAGGAACCTTAAAGTTTCCCCCCTGCCCCAGGTTGCACCAGCCCAGGTTGCTCCAAGCCCCATCCAGCCTGGCCTTGGACACTGCCAGGGATGGGGCAGCCCCAGATTCCTTGGGCACCCTGTGCCAGTGTCTCACCTCCCTCCCAGTCAGGAATTTCTTTCTAATGTCTAATCTAAATTTAACTTCTTCCAGTTTAAAGCCATCACACCTTGTCCTGTCACTGATTACATTTAAAGAAACATGATGCAGCCCAGGGTATGGTTGGTTTTCTGGGCTGCAAGTGCACGTTTTCAGCTCCCGTTGAGCTTCTCATCAACCAACACCCCAAAGTCCTTCTCCTCAGGGCTGTTCTCAATCCATTCACTGCCCAACCTGTATCTGTGTTGGGGATTGCCCTGATCCATGTGCAGGACCTTACACTTGGCCTTCTTGAACTCCATGAGGCTGGCACAGGCACACCTCTAAAGCCTGTCATGGTGCCTCTGGATGGCCTCTCCAACACTGCTGACTGTACCACACAGGCTGGTGTCATCAGGAAACTTCCTGAGGGTTCCCTCAAGTCCATTGCCCACAGTGCCAACAAAGCTGTTAAACAGCACCAGTCCTGGTCCCCAAAGAGCAGCACTCCTCACTGACCTCCACCTGGACACTGAGCACCACTCCTTGGATGTGACCATCCAGCCAATTCCTTATCCATCAACTCCTTGGCTTTCCAATTTAGAGACAAGGGTGTCACGTGGGACTGTGTCCAATGCTTTGCAGGTAGATGACAATCTGTTGCTCTTCCCTTATCCACCCACACTCTTACACCATCACAAAAAGCCACTAAATTTGTCAGGCATGATGTGCTCCTGGTGAAGCAATGTTGGCTGTCAGCAATCACCTCCTTATTTCCCATGGGTGGTAGCACAGCTTCCAGGAGAATCTACTCCATGATTTTGACAGGAACAGAGGTGAGACTGAGTGGTCTGTAGTTCCCCAGGTCCTCTTTCCCTTTCTAAAAATGGGGGTAATGTTTCATCTTTTTCAGTCAGTGGGAACTGCCACAGTTTCTTAAATATGGTGGATAGTGGCTTAGCAGCTCTCCAAGCAAGGTTGTATTATGCCTTTTGCTTTTTTTGTTCCTTCCCCTCCTTGTTTATTCTTCCAGGAATTGAGCAAGCCCAGCTAAGCCATGCTATTGCACTTGGCATTCAGACTCTGTTGGTTATCTGTAATTCTTTATAAATTAGAGCCATTTTGGAAAACTAAGGTATATGTCTGGACAGTGAGGAGGGAGTGTTTTGGTCTGGTATTTGACAGCACAAGATTGTTTCTCATAGATTGTGCTCTCTGCACTTTAATAAACTGCTGACATTTTGCCAGTTATGAAAGGTCAAGGCAAAAAGTTCCAACAAATCATGGCATTTGGTTGTTCTTATTATTAAACAAAGCATGGTTTTCTTGGAACAAAATTTCACCCATTCACAGTTTCGTGAAGGATTAATTACTACCTAGTACAATGGTATAAAAATAAAGTTAGACCAGCTTTCCTAAGGATCCCTTGTATGCCACTGGCCCCTGTTACAGTGATTTGTCCTTTCATGAAGCAGGGTATAGGGAAGGAAAGGAAAATATGTGCCTTAAACACTGAATATAGTAGTGCAATAAATGTTCAGAAGCTATGTGGTGTTGTCAACACACTGGATGGAATGGATGCCATCCAGAGGGACCTGACATCTGCATCCTTTTTTTTTAAAATTTTCCTCCCAGCTTCCTTATTGGTTTTTCTCTCTGAGGTGCTTGATTTAGAAACTGCAGTGCTGTTTCCTTGTAACCCCAACTGGCCCTTGCTGGTACAGAAATCATAGGTGGATTATGGGGCTTAAATGTAGAAGTAGTGGTTGGGTAGCAGATGAGTGTGGGCAGTCAGGTTGGAGATGCCAAAACACAGGAGCTTGAGTGGGCACGTGGGAGCTTTGAAGGGAAAGGCAAGTATTAATGCTGTGAATTAGCCCAGGTTGTTATTTTGCACAAAGTGGCAGCACAGCTGGTGTATTTTTGTTAAGGAAATGAACAAAAGTGTCTTTTAGGGGAGTGCTGGCTTGGTTGTTGTGTAATGGGGCATCTGTGTCGGTATCTAAGAAGGCCTGGCTAGAAAGCTGAATTATAACAATTCTATGACTGCAGTGGACAGAGGAATGCGTGCTGCAGTTCTTCCTGCCAAGCCACCCTCAAAATGAATTTAAATGTAAATACTTTCAAAAAAAGGAGTGTTGAACAGTCTGTGTTGGGGAAAACAGCACGTATAGTCTGGCTGAGTCAGGGGTTTTTTGTGTGTTTTGCTGTGTCATTACATTAAAGTCCAGTGGGCAGAAGCTGGATATTTAGCTGCTCAATAATTCAATTCTGCTATTAATTGGTGTCAGAAAGAAGCCAGACCCACTTGAGATGGATTTATTTCCAAAAGTGCTGTTTTGCCATTTGAATTGCTAAAGCACTCTTGGGCAGCTCAGTGGCTGTGATGTTTTTACAGAGCATCACTGGTCCTGGTGGTGGCTGCTGCATTATAAATGCTGAAATGTGCTGAAGCTGGAGCAAGCTGCTGGCTGTGCAAAGACAGAAAGAGCATTCCCAGGTTCCTGCCATCCCAAGGAGAATGGGTAGTCACATTTGTGCTTGCTTTTCTAGCTTTTCATATTTAAACATTTTGAAAGCTTATCATGCTTCTGCAGAATAACCGAGGTTCTGTGTTTTTGCTTTCTACAAACCACAAGTGTTTCTCTTCTTCATCCAACAAAGGTGCAGAGTACCTCAAATGACTTCTTAAAAACCCTCTGAAGGTTTACATTTAGCACATGAAGTACAAAAATCTTGAGCTTTACTTTTAAAGAATCTTTTACTTGGGATGACATCAAGATGTTATTCTTTCCTCTCTAAGGTGATTTCTCCTATAAGAAAGGATGCAGGTTTCCCCTGTGAAAGTGTCCAGCAGTGCTCTGTTTGGCTTTGTGTGCTGATCCTCTTGCTCTCTGGAGTATGTCTGAAAATACAGTCATTGCCCCTCCTAAATTCTTAGTTTAGCCAACACTGCCTTGAGGGAGGCTGAGAGATAAACATGGAGACTTTGAATGTGACTGGAGAATCCTCATTTCAGGAAGGTCCCAGCTGAAGAGGAAGGAAGCAGGTGGGCAGGATGCTCTCAGGCAAACACATTGTGCAATGCCAGTGCCTGTGTACACATGACACTGATATCTTTCCTACAAGTCTGTCTGATTGATGTTACATTTCTCGTTAATCAGATACCACTGTTATCTCATCCTGGGAATTTCTGTGGCTCGTCTCCACCCCAGCTTACAATCTGACTTAATGAGCAGCTTCTGGAAGGTGGGGAAAAAAGTGCATCATGGCTCACCAGGGTTCTTATTCCCAGCTGAATTACTGGGCCTCTTGATATTTGCACTAGTTCTGCAGAGGTTTTGGATAGGTTGTTAAACAAAAAAACATATATCAGGTTGTATTTTTTTTTCATAAACATAATTTAAGGAAATGTCCTCCACTTCTCTTTAAAAACTCATAATAAATCAGGCAGTTAAGCAAATATCAGAGGCTGTCTCAATGGTCACAGAAAAGAAAGAGGAGCCAAGGAAAGGAAGACAGGGTAATACTGTGGCATTTGAAACACTTTTTTCTTTCCATTCAGATATTTTTACCTAATGGTGATTTTTTTCCTTTATGTGAGCTGATGTGTTATGTCAGTGCTAGAAGCTGCCAGTGTAGATGTCTGTCACAGAGAAGTGATGCCCATTGACACTGAATACATTCCAGGGTCTGCTGGATAAAATGATGTTAAGGAAACATAAGGAATGCTTCAGCAGCTCTCCTTGTAAGTAGTGATAAAATCCAGGTTAAAAATTGCAGTCCTAGTTAAATCAAGGTTTAATTAGATGTCCAGGTGTCCAGAGCCCTTGCTGTGTTTCCACAGCTATTTTTCATTGGTTTCAGACCCCTGACTCAGGTATTCACATCTGTTACTTTCCTTCCTTGGGTGCAGTTTTTCCCAGGAGAGGTGGTCTTAAATACTTCCAAAGAAAGTGATAAATTGTTTCCAGTCTCTCTTTAGCTTGAAATGGATTTTTTAATTATAAATATTCATTTAGGTCCTGAACTAAATCCCACTGAAATCATCAAGGGGAGGTGGGACACAAAACAAATGATGGGAACAAGAAGTAAATCAAACCCCTGGGTTGTACTCATGGCTTGAATACGTGAAGGCATTATCTTGGTAAACATTTGGGCTTTTGTTGTGGTTTTGTTTTCTCTGAGCTATGCATAATCCATGGACTGATAGTGTGATGCAATGGACCTGTAGAATGTTGGGGACCTGCCCTGTTTGTAGGTGCAAGCAGGATGTGGCCCTTACTGAGTGTTTATGAGTGAGTATGCAAGACAGCAGCTGCTCTAGAGCTATAAAATGATACAAAAAATGTGTAAAATTGGGGCAGAGAACCTTTCCCTGGCTCTCCCAGGGCGTGCAGAAAAGGTTTTCTTCCATGAAGGTGACAAAGTTTTATTTGCACACTGAGGAGCCCTGGCTGGGTACCAAGGACTGTCCCATCTTGGGGCAAGGGAAGCTGGGAGCAGTGTTCCATGTTTATTTCAAAAAGAAATAGTATGAGAGACACACAGAAAGATCCTGTTCCTTGCAGGGTAAGTGAGGGCAGCCCCAAGACTGCTGTAATTTATGGTTTCCTTTCTCAGTGCTGTCGCTGGGGAAAATAGCAGCAGGTCTGCTCACTGTCCAGAGATCTGCTGTGCCAAAGCAAATAATGGCAGCACGTGGCAAGCAGAGAAGGCATGAAGGTGCTTGATGGGTAAGCATTTCTCCCTCAAGCAGAGAGGAATATTTGTGAGAAGCTGGTAATATGCTCTGCTTGAAATGGCTCCTTCACCCTCTGTGGTTCCTGATGAAGTTGTGCAGCAGAGACCTGAAGAGCTGCTGTAGGAGCAGAAATCACTACAGATAAATCTGGTTGGCACCTCAATAACTGTGGGCCCTGATCAGGCCACGTTACCATTTTGGCTTCAGTGGATGAAGTCAAGGAAGACTCCATTGTGTGATGATTAAAACTTCTCCCAGCTCCTTCCCTTCCTCCTACAGCTGCCTCAGCTCATCTGAAACAAGATGCTTGGTATGTTACTCTACCATTGAGATCTGATACTGCAGGTGGGTCCCCAAGCCCTTATTATCCTTGATCAGGGCAAAATGCTGCTTAGACAGGTCCCAGAGAGCCTTTGGTGGAAGACAATAAGCTGGATGGAGAGGTGGAGCATGGATGTGGATCAGCATGGATGTGGATCAGCATGGATGTGGATCAGCATGGCTGCTGAGGAGCCCTCCAGAAGTGAGAGCAGTTCCAGCTTGCTCCTGTGCTGCAATTAGAGGCTGGTCTCTTAATTGCTGCTGCTTCAGAGATGTGCTTGAAATTGAGAGGGTGCTTTACAACAGCAGCATTTAACTTCTTGTCACTGCTTCTTTTTTTTTGTGATCTGGGCTGGGCTTTACCAGGAGAGGCTTCTTGTAAATCCCTTGGAAAAGGGTGTGGGTGCTGGGTTCCTAACTCCTGGAGGTGATTTGATGTTTCCCCTAAGCCAGGATAATTGGGCTCTTTTGCACTCCCTATTGTGCCAGCCCATAGTGTCCCACATATATAAAATCCAGGGATTACCTGAGCAAATCTGTGGGAAAGCTGGCCCACCTTCTTTCTGTTGGATGAACTGAAGGACATCCCCAGAGGCCACATGGTTGCTGGATGCATGGCCAGAGGGAAAGGGGAAAGTCTGTGTTTGTTCAGCTAGGTCAGGCATTGAACTCCAGCCCTTTGAAAATTGTTGGTGGGAGGCTGGGCATTTTTTAGGGATGATATTAAATACCCAGGACAATACTGTCAGTCTCTGAGATCCCAAAGTGGGAAGAAATTATGAATTTCACTTCAAAAATAGAAAATTTACAAAGGAAGGGGGTGAAGGAGCCCTCTTTACTACTGATCTGTGAAAAGTACCACACACACTTGCAAGCTTTTCTTTCCAACCCGAAAATGTTTTTGCCAGGTTTTACTAACCAGGAAATGTTTTCAAAACAATCCCCTGAGGTTTGAAAGGAAACAAATACTGGGAAATTGATTACAAAACTGCAAATCATAACAGCCTTAGTGAAAACACAAAATAGAGACACCAACTCTTTCGTATCTGTTTTATGTATTATTAATTTATTTTAATGTATGTATTTATGTATTTTATGTTATTATAAGTTTATGAATAGCAGCTTTAGTGCAGGAGGAAGCCATTTGCTCAGTAGGAGAACAAAACCCATTGGACTGAACTCCAAGGTGATCCTCTGGATGGGTCACAGGCTCGCTCTGTTGGCACAGAACTGTGTGAATGATGCAGCTGAGAGCAGGGATGGAGGATTGTCTGCAGGACGTGGTCACTCCTGGGACACTTACAGGTAGTCTGAAGGTGAGGTGGCCCTGGGGGTGCCAGGACCTCCTCCTGGGCTGCCACCTCTGCTTTCTCAGGAGGAGAACATGGCAGCTTCACCTGGTGTTTGGAGCAGTGTGCTTGTGTACAGCACTGTGCTTTCACCCACTTCATCTCACTGGCAGTCTTTATTTAGGGTAACTCTTGCCAATTGTTGTGGTGGTGATTAAAGCCACTGTTAGACATTATGTACTCACTGTTGTATGTTACGTACTCCTTGGAGGAAGAAGAGAAAACAGGTGAGGAAATGTTAGCTTTGAAGAGCAGGAGTAGTTGTGCCAATTATCTTGGATGAGTTGTTCAGTGGCAGTTAATCCATGGGAGTGAAAGTCAGTCCTCTGTGATGCTGTGCCAAGGCCAGGAATTTGAGCTCTCTTTGGAGAGTGAAAGTTACAGTCTTGCAGATCAAAGCTCCTCGGAAGAAAACATCTTTATTTTGTAAATTGAAGCAAAGCTTTTCCAACTCTGTCATCCATATCACCATCTTCCCTTGATGCCCAGAAAAGGACCATGGCAGAGTGGAGTTAACACTCCTTCATATGAGGTGTTGAGCAGTGATGGGGTGTAACACAGGGGGGTTGTGAAACTTCTCCTGGTGTGGGTGTGCCCACATGGATGTGTTTGCTGCCAGAGGAGATCAGGCAATGTCTGCACTTGATTTTGTGGGAGTGCAGCTGCTGCAAAAATACATTATCCTTTGCCATCTGTGGTGACAATAAAGCTGGACTGATTTACACCACCTAGAGCTCCTACACAATATGCTGCTACGTTTTTACCAGGTGGAAAATGGTCAGGTTCAGAAAGGTGACTTTTATTTTGTCTGTGTTTTCTAATTTTGCAAAGAGCATTCAGTCAGCACCTGGTATGGTGGAGGCTGAGTGACACCTGCATTACGTTTCTCCTAGTAGCTGGTAATTTGGGGTATCTGGTTCATCTATATGAGTCAGTCTTTTGTGCAGAACAAGGGCATTTTCCTCTCTGTGTCTGCTTGCTATCTAACCAGACACCATCTTGTGAACATTTAGTTCAATATCTGTGGAAATAATTTTCAGTTCACTTCATATTTGGGTTACATGTGTTTGTCCATCTCCCACTGCTGCCCTCCCCCCCAGTCCCTGTTAGTGACACATATATTATATAGGCTATCCAGAAAGTGACATTTCAATTTAGTCTCTGAAACATAATGCTACAAATTCCACCACAGAGTGCAGTTTGTAGGACTTGGGTTCTGTGATACTATCCAAGGCCATTGATGCTCCTTTATCTCCTGTTGTTGGCCTTGCTGATAAGTAAACACACCCATTGTAGTCTGTCCTAGTACTGTGTATTTTAGTATCCACAGGAGACTATAAATGCAGTACTTTCTGTGGATGGCTTTTTTCTTTAATAGAGTAATTTCTTTTAAAGACTACTATTTTCACACAGAGATTGCCCTGTGTTCACTTGTCTATACAGATGAGTGTGTAAGGTCCTAGATGTGGAATCTTATTGACTTTATTATCCACTTATATTGCTGTGCTTGAAGGAACAAGACCTCAGTGTAGAGATATATATATATATATATTGAGCATTAAGGGCTTATTCATTGCAAAGAACAACTTTGATAGGTTGGTCCTTCAGCTGTGAAGTGTTGTTGGAGCTCAGCACCATCAGTACCTGTAGTGCAGTGTGAAAGCAAACACTGAGGCCCTGAATTCCTTTGCAGAACAGGATTGCTGTGTTCTGGGCTCTGGCAGGTGCCTCCACCAGCCCCAGGGTCACACACCCTTGGCAGTGTGGGTGCTCTGCCTCCCAGCCTCTCCTCCACTCTTCCCTGCACTCTCCAGCCTGTGCAGCCTGATAAATTAGTCCTCCCAAGCTGATCTGTTGTGGCAAATGGCTCCCAGAAGCTTCTTTCCTTATTGCTGATCCATCCAGGGAAAGTCACTAGCACTTGACTCTTTTCTAACCTGTAAGTAATTTTTAGTTGTCTCTCAGTCTTGTTGTTTTTGTTTTTTTTTTCCTTGCGTGTTTGTGATGTTTCCCCTTTCTGTCACTGAGGCTCTGTGAGCTTAATTAATATGTACCAAATGCACTGGAAAACCTGAAGGCATGTATTCAGTCAGAAGTAAAATGCAAAACAGAGTAGTCAAACAGCAGGATTTTTCAAGTGGAAATACCCCACTGCTCAGATTGACTGAAACCAGGCTTTTCCAGGGTGTCTCAGTTGTGTGGGGATCTGGCAGTGGTAGAGAGCTGTGAGTGCAGACACACCCTGTAATTGCATAAATGCAGAAGGAATCCAAGGGAATGTACTATATTAAAGTTGTATTTTGGAAGGTAGGATGGTTCTTAGGGTTTTGAGGTCTGGGTTGGTTTGGGTTTTTTTTTAACTGTTTGTGAACAGAAAAGCTGCCATTTCTGTGAGAAGTCTGTGAGCATCCCTGGGAGGGGATGAGCCTGGGCAGTTTTGGAAGGATGGGGCTCAGGGCTGCACACAGACACACCCTGAGAGGCACCAGTGCTGGGTGACATGCACCAAAGCCAAGTGGGCAGAAGGGCACTGCAAATCAGCTCAAGCAGGTTCTTGAACAGATTGAGCTCTGTGCTTTACCACATCAGAACAAAAATGTCAAATTCCTTATAAAGAGCAGGCAGTGTGCACTGGGCTGGCTGGGAGAGCAGGGTCAGGCTGTCCCCCCCCAGCCAGAAAGATGGTGGTTGTGCTTCTCAAAGCATTTCCCCTCAGCCCGAGGCAATGGGTCACCCCCTTCTAAGCATGGGGAAGAATGTGTCCAGTCAGCACTGGGGGAAATCCTGGAATGGTCCAGAAGTGGCAAGCACACAAGCACAATGCCAGCATTGGCAAACTGGATAGCTTGGGAATGCTGTGATGTGGGCTGCAAATTGCAAGGCTGACTCCTTACAAAGACCACAGATCACTTTGAAATGTCAGGCCTTTGTCACCCAAAACAGGCTTTTGTCTTCTTTTCCTGTGTGTGATAGATGGAAATTTTTTTTTCTAATTTTTTTTTATGTCATACAGTATAATTGGAAAGGAGTCCAGACAGGTCAGAGTGAGCAGCTCAGCTAGGAAGAAAGGCTCTTTCCTGGTTGCCCACTGACCAAAGACAAGCAGGTGCAGCTGAGCTGTGTTTGAGGCAGGCACCCAAAACTCAGCTCCTGGATACCCTCTCTGCTCACTGCAGTGCTGTGTCTGGAGAGTTCAGGAGAGCCACTATGGAGCAGTTGTATTGAAAACCTAAATTTTCCCTTTTAGTGCCTTGAGTCACGGCCCAGACTGTCACATTTGCATTTTCAGTGACTCTATTGTGAGAGTGGGCTCTCTCCCTCCAGTTTACCTGCATGAATCAGGCATGTATGGATGCTGTGTGAAAACGTGGTATGTGGTGACCACCCTCAAGATCCCAGGTGTGACTTTCTGAGTCTGGACTAGATGAGGCGTGGTCCGTGTGTGAGTTAAAAGCCTTGGAAAAGAAAAGAAGAAAAGGTTTTTACACACATGCTTGTACCAGCAGCATTACAGCACACACAGAAGTGTAGTACCTACTTAAGGTCTTCTCTGGTTTTAAGGTTGAGAGCTGTGCTGTGTCTGGTGCAGTGGGAGGGGATTCAAGGTGTTTGCAGTAATACTGTGGTTCAGGTGAAGGTTGAGCTTTGCAGATACAGTTTCCACTTCTTGTGATGTTGTCTCTACTTCCTGGGCTCCATTTCCTGTAGTGGAGCAGTCCTGGATTATGCAGACTGGCTTACCTTCAGATGTAATTAAATTGTGGTCCAACTGCTTATGATAAGCAGAAGAGATAGTGCAGAGTAAAACCTGTTCTGTAACCTGATTCTCTAACCTGGATGCATCTGCAGTCTCAGTAATTACAGTTCATGAGCTTGGATCTTCATGTTTGCAAAAGACATCAACCCTTTAGCAGTCCTGGAGAAATCAGCCCAGTGTTTAAAGTTGGTGGCCCATGCCCTGCATAGGAATCTGGAGAAAACAGGTTGTCTGAGGGCCTTTCCCAAGTGTGGTGGAAGATGAATAGGGTTGAAATATTGTGGGTTGTCACATTGCTCCTCTGATTGACCCCAGCAGAATGAGATTTATTTTTCATCTGGTCAGTGATGTTTTTGAGTTCTGATCAACAAATGTCAGAGCTCAGTTTTGTTCTCATGAGTCTTTTGTGCTCCAGGGCAAACTGGAGGGTTTGTAACCTGCTCAGAACTGGAGTTCAGGATTTGTGCTTTGTCTTGTAGCTAACACGTAAACTTACAGGAGACAATACTCCTGGGCTGTTTTGGAGGAAACACAGGATACTGAAAACTATCTTGGCAACAAAGCAACAGAAGAGCAGACTTTCATTTGTAAATTTAATCTCTAAATACACTTTTTTTTCCTTTTAGATTTGGAATCTTTAGTATGTCAATTAAAAGGGTGGGTTGATGAGGATGTAGTTTTTTGATCTTGCTTTTATCCCACCCTTCTTCTGCTCTCTTGTGCACAAGTCAGCTCCATGGAATGAGGCATACAAACCCAACTACCCTCACCTTCTTCCCCTTTTTTTAGTAACTCTCCCTGTGGCAGAGGAAGGTGGATGTGTCACTGTTAATGACAAGCTATCCAACACTGAAGGACACACAAAAGTAGCTTTTTCTGAAGAAGTTTGCAATGCCCTTCTCAGAAGTGTCACGTGAGTCCCCTTTTCAAATGCCAGCACCCCTTTCCAGTAAGTAGTTGATGGAAACCCAGCAGCTCTTGTTGCCAGGATGAGACATGTGAGGGACAGAGTGCATTTCTGGGAAGACAACTTGAAAGCCTCACAACTAAGCATGACAAAAGAGGATTTTTTCTCCTCCTCATGTTAATAAATGTTGTAGGTGGTTGTCTGTGTCATACAAAAAGCTTGTAGCTAAAGATTGAAAGTGGTGTTGATTTTTCCCATATTCAGTGCCAGCTTTGGAATAGGGACACAGTCTGTGTCCCAGGCAGATTTGCTTATTGATAGTAAATCCTTCCCCATGTTATTCAGGTGCCCGAATTTTTAGCAGGATTCTTGTAGATCTCAGCTGATTCTTTAGAATTAAAATGTAGAAAATCAGTGTCTGAATTTTGCCAGCTTATCTACCAAGAGCTCTCAGGTAGGTGTGTGTGATGGGGCTTCTGTAGCTTTGTGAATTCACCCTCCTTTATTCTGTATCTCTGGGACTTGATGGAAAGTAAATCTGCTTTTCCTCAATCTGCATGATAAAAAGCAGCTCTGTTGTTATGTGTCTGCACTGCTGTTTTCTCTGGACCCCTCCAGACACACAACCTCCAAACTGTAACTACTGTGGAACGAAGGCTCCTCTCCTCTTTTGTGTTCCTGACAGCACCAAAGTTTTTGAGCCCCCTCAGGGTGACAGAGTGGCACTGAGCAGAGAGCCCACAGTGCAACCCTGAGCTGGTGCTGGGGCTCCTATCCAGGCACTGGCAATAAAGACAGCTTCTCCTGAGCTTTGGGGATGAAAAAGCTTGGGGGACCAAGTGCTGTTTTAACAGATGTGTAAGTTTAAACAAAATAAAGTGAAGCTGTCAGCCCTTTCCCCAGACAAACTGGAAACTTGTGGTCGATACCCAGTCAGGACGCAGCCTCCAGGAGCCCAGGAATTCAGGGGTCTGTCTCTCTCCTCAGCTGACCCAGTCTGCTTCTCAAGGCTGATATGAATCTGTTGTGTGGGTAGGGTTTGGTGAGCTGCCAAGATGTTACTGGGGAGAGGTCCCACTTGAAGGGGCACCACAGAAATTGTGCTCCCTGTCTGCCATGAAGCACCCGGGGAAATGATTAGTGGGGACCTTGGAAATCTGAAAGCTTCACCACTGAGCCTGTTGGGTATAGAGGCTGAAAAATCTGACATCCCTACAGCTGCAGACAGGTAGGAAGTGTGGGATAGCATTGCTGCCTTGGCCTCTCCTCTTTCATCTCTCCCTTCCACTGCTGCTCAATGCAGTCTAAAGATGGATCCAATATCCAGATACAAGCTGGCAGATTTCTGAGTGAACAATGTTCTTCTCAGTATCCCTGTGCTGTATCTGCACCAGCTCTCTTAAATGAAATGTGCTTTGAGGAACAGAAATTTTAAAACACATTTAATGTTGCTTTCCCTCCTCCGTTCTCAGAAATAGGCAGCAAATGGTTGGATCTTGGTGTTGCTATGGTGAGTTTTAAGATACACCTTTGATCATAGATGATAGGTGCCAGCCACCAGATTAATTCTAAGCTGTCCATATGGTTCCAGACCAAAATATCTCCCTCTTGCTACTTTTGATTTTTTTGAACACTTAGCATGCTAGCTCACAGACTGCTGTGTTTTGTTGTGCTGATCTAAGAAATCAGATGGGGTTTGATATTTTCTTTTCTCACTGGAGCAGCATCTGGCAGAATTAAAGCTGAGATTCTTCCCATTTGTGAAAGTAGCTGCCAGGTGTGTCTTCCTCAGAGCTGTCTTTGGCAGCTCTTTGAGGGTAAAAAAGTGCATTAGGAGGAAGGCTCTGTGTGTTGAAATACAAGGTACCACAGGTGTGGACTTAGTCATTTAAATTGGTTATACACCTCCTTTTTAGTCTCTTGCTCTTGCAGTCTTCCTTTTGTACCACTCACTCATACCAAAGTACAAGTATTTGCAGAAGTGATTTCCCTGAATTTGGTGGCCCTCTGGTGTGAAGAAGTGCTTGCTGGTATGAATAAATTGCACAGTAAAGCCCTGGTGTTCATATTGATCTGTTCTGTAGTGGTGGGGAAGTGTTGTGCTGGTCAGCATCAACTCTTGTACCCAATGCAGTAGAATGACCAGAAAAATCAGGTTTCATTTTCTTTGGTACCTGAGATCCAGGTGGGACTGGTTTCCAAGAAACAGCATTTCCAGATAAGCAAGCATTTCATGTATGGTACTTAAAAAACCATCTGGTAAGGTCTCAGGAGAAGTGAAGCAGCAGGTAGGTGAGGTCACCTGGCTTCAGATCAGCCTTGCCTTGGGGTGAGGCATCTTACTAAAGGGGTAACTTTAAGTTGATACTGTATTTTTTAATGCTCATGGACTTCCATCAGTGTTACCACAGGGTTTTGCTGGGGTAGCTGCCTTTGGGTAATCTGTAGATTTTGCTCTTTGATGTGAACTTCTGGTTATAGGGAATGAGATACTGAGATTCTTTCCCTGCAAATCAGTAGCACGATTCCTTCTACAGATGAAGGACACAAGAGGAGATGGTTTTATCCCAACAAGAACAATGAAATCTACAAAATGATTAATCTAGAAATATGGCTGGAGCGGCAGATCATCCCATCTGCCTTGTTCATGTTGGTCAAAAATCTCCAGTGCCTTACTAAACTGCTCAGGACTTCTCACTGACTGGAAAGCAAAAGCCCTACTGAGGTTAGCAGGGCTTGGGCATCACACAATTGGAACTGGGAATTCATGCATAAATGTGGGAGCAGGTGCTGTATTTCAGAACAACTGTCAAAAATCAGCATTTTGCTTGTTGGTGGTTGGGGGAAGCCTGTCCCACTGATCTAGCAATGCTGCTCTGCAGCAGTGTTGGCTGGTTGGTGGTTTTCTGGCCTTCAGCTTCACTTCTTCAGCAATTATTAAATGCCTCCTACCTAGGAAAAAAATTTGCCATCCTGTGTGGTTTTATAGAAATACAAGAAAAGCCAAGTGACAGGGAATGTGGTGCTCAGTTATTTTCTATGATTTATGTTCTGATTTATCCAGCAAGGCAGACTACAGGCTGGGAATCTGGGTGAGCAGAGCTCAACCTGTGGTCTGCCATGGCTTGCTGAGCTGGAGGGCTTCATCACCTGGTAGAAGGTGAGATTAGGAAATCTCATTTATAAAGACTCTGTTCGGGGAGTTTTGAGTCTCTTTTGTCACTTCTAATAGAATGTTCAAGAGGAAGCTTGCAATTTCAGTCTAATCCTTTTGGTTTTATTTTTGATTTTTCTGTGTTGTTTTTCCTGCCAAGCAATTGCCTGCTGCAGCTATTTGCTAGGACTTGCTTACTGAGGCTTCTGGTTTTATCCTGGTTGAATATGACTGTTTACTTGTATGGTAAGACAGAACATCTGAGCTGGGATCAAAGCTCCATTGTGCTGGATATTACACAGACCTGGTTTATTAAAGATGAGTATTCACTGTCCTCAGATTGTCTGGCCTCACCTTTTGATATTGAGAAGGGACAGAACAAGGTAACAGGGAACCATTCACATCCAGCAAAATAAGCAATGGTCAGTGCAGACCAGCTGCCTTGTTTTGAAATGGAAAATGTTTGTGCCTGCAAAAGAAAGAATTATAATTACTTGAAAATGTGGTTTTCCCCAGCAAGATAGCACTTACAAAGTGATTTCATTTTTGTTGCCTCAGTGAAATATTTGTAGTGCTTTTTATGCTCAGGATGGGTTTTGCTGCTATTTGCAGGACTGCAGCCAACTGAACAAGTCAATGGGCACAAGAGGTTTCTGTAAACAGAAATTAGGAAATCCCAGGTGAGAAGTTTGCATGGTGAACTTTACTCAACTATATACTCCTTTGAATCAAAACCTGGCCTGAGCTTCTAGTATGTCCTTGCTGCAACCTTCCTCATCTTCTGACCACTCTGTGAAGCAGCTGGCACAGCTCGTGTTACTTCTATTTGGTGTAAGCCTTCTACAGTTGTCATACAAGAGGCAGCATCACTGACATTAAGGGGATTAAATGGATATAATTTTTAGATAAATGATGTTTGTCATACCCTGGGCAGTAGCATTAGCTGGGCTGGGAACTGTCTGGTTGGTTTGCAGCTCTGAGAAGGACCCCAGGATCACTGAGGACACAGTGGTAAAGAGGAGCTGAAAGGATGAACAAGAAAAATTTGCCCTGTGAGGAGCATTGCCAGCAGCCTGAAGGAGATGAATATTTTATTCTGCCCCTTGGGGCTCTCCCACTTCAAGGGGGTTGTGGAGAAGCTGAGGGGGCTCAAACCTACTGACCACATTTGTGTGCAAGAAAAGCAATAGCAGTGAGTTTGGGACTTTTTCAGAGTACCACTGAGTGAAAGCTGAATTTGTCCCAGCAAGTACAAAGTCTGGGAATTTCTCCTGCTGTAGGAATGGAGGCTTTAAAGGTTATCTTCCTCATCTTAAATGCCTTCTCAGGAAGCCTGCCTGTACCAGTAGGATTTGGCTACCCAAGTCTGGTGGTGTCCTTGGAAAAAATCAGCTTTTACATAATCAGCCTCAGTAGCAGTGTTTGGTTTGGTTTGCTTGTTATCTCGTTTGGGGATTGATTTGTTTTCTTATTTTGGAACAACAGTGTATTTCTCCTGACAGCAAGAAGGCAAACATCTCTTCCACCTTGGATCTGTGCACTTCTGGTTTTCTGCTGTCTCCCACACTTGGCTTTCTGTTATTGCTGCTGCTGGTGAGTTTAATTTCAGAGGTGTGTCAGGCTTAGCAGACAGATCCAAATGTAGGTCTCTCTGCCTTTAAGCAGAACAGAAGGTCTACAGAAGGCATTTTTTTGGGGTGGCTATTCAGAGTAGCAAATAACAGAGCTTAATGGGCTGTGCATGAGACTGCAGAACATCCCTGGACCCAACCATGCTGGGTACTTGGCTTTTTTTTTCTTTTATCCATTTATTATTTGCCATGGTGATGGCCCTGAGTGACAGCAGTCCCAGGGAGAAGTTGGGAGCAGAAGCCTCCTACAAGGCTTGATGTGGCACTAGAGTTACTTTTAATTCTCAAAGCTCTGGGTCATCTATTCCCACCCAGATCTGTTCCCTTGCTTAACTTCCAGACTGGACCTGAATCTGAAAGTTAATCATCTCCTGTTGCATCTTCTCACTTTTTCATATTCCTAATGAAATGCTGGTGCAGTGAGTTTTATTCCAGCCTGGAAAAGAAGGATGCTTCCTGAGCAGAAGATGGCATAAAAGAATGGAGCAGAGTAATTTCTCTAATGCTAATTGTATTAGTTACACCTTTGTAGGGAATATAGCCAGGAGGGCTGTATCAGATAGCTCTTAGACTGCTTTTAATTGCAGAACATTTGGAGATAGGGGCTGGGGCTTTTAAGAATCAAGGAGCTGTTTCTGGTTTGTTTGGATAGAGTTGAGAAGCAAGAGGGAAGGGGCTGAAAATGAACAGGCTGGTGAGAAAAGAAACTTAGTGTGGTCTATAACTAATTGCAGGTCAAATGCCATCTCGTATGGGCCTTAGTTATTTTATTTTTAAATTGGCTGTCAGTTTATTACTTAAAGTTCTTTGTGTCTTCAGGTTTAACACCTGAACTGTAAGGGAATTCACAGCTCTCCACAGTTGTCTAGAAGCACATTTTAAAAGGCAGCCTGCAAGTTTGCAGTTACTTAACTTCACCTGGGTTCTTTGGCAATACACTGCTCTTCAATGTCTAACTCCAGGAGTTTACTTGTAGGTGTGTCTGGTTACTGTATTTCTTCTTATATTTTTAAGTAGCTAATATTTGAGTAAGCAGAAGCCAAGCAAAAGTATTGCACTCTTCTCTGTTGCTTTATTTGGTACTCAAGCCTCCTTTACTTTTTTCACTAAAGGGGTTTGAGCCTGACAGCTTGCTAGGTTGTGTAAGGGCTCTGCTAGGTGAGTAGCTGCCAACTTGCTGCTGCACCCATCTTCCTCTGCTTCCAGAGTACTCCTCTAGCTCTGGACAGGTCTACGTTTGGATCTGGTTCAGGTCTTGTGAGAGCTCTTTATGTGGTTTCTTGAATGCTCAGGTTTAGTCAGAAGATAATGAAATAAGCTTTGAGTCCTGCTGCACATGTTGCAGATCTGTGGGAGGAAGATGGTTGTAGCTACTTGAATGATTTCCAACATTGCATATAAGTCTTGGGTGGAATTAAACATCTATAAAATGAGCTGCTGCCATGGGAACAATGTAGTAATGATTTCAGGTTTCTGAAGAACACTGTCAGGATTTGGGAGAATAGCCACCTGGATCAGTACCTCCTGTGCCTTTGTTTCTTGTTCTCCTATCATGATATTCCAGGTCATGGGTTTAACATCAGTGAGAGGGACATGGGAAGGAGCTGAAGATGCTTTTAGGACTCTTGAGGCATTACAGTGTGGTGATAAATGGCAGAAATTACTCCTGAACTGACCTTTGTGAAAAATCTCACCCTTGTGGTTGAATAGCCTCTTGGCTTGTGTCAGAAATAATGTGGTCAGCAGGTCCAGGGAACTGAGTGCCCCCCTGAAATGGCCTCAAGCTGTGCCAGAGGAGATTTAGATTGGATATTAGGAAAAATTGCTTCACCAAAAAGGTTGCCAAGCACTGGGAGAGGCTGCCCAGAGAGGTGGATGGAGGTGTTTAAAAGATGTGTAGATGTGATGCTCAGGGATATGGTTTAGTAGTGGACTTGGCAGGGGCTGTGTTAATGGTTAAACTTGATGATTTTAAAGGTCTTTCCCAACCAAAATGATGCTGTGCTTGTATAATTCTATTGCAGTTGATTCATGTTGCATCGTCCCGTGCTGAAATGATTACTGGTGAGGCTACAGTTGTGAAAAAGAGCTGGAAATGTGGCTCGTGTGTCTTTATCAGCAGCTGCCATGCTTGATGAGGGGTTTGGGGTAGGTCAGGAACAGAGGCCCAGACTCCTCTCCTGAAGCTTCAGGCTTTTCAGGGAGGTGTGATGGGCATGGGGGTTGTTTCTGGTCTCCAGGCATCTCTTGAGAGATTGCATAAATCTGGATCTAAATGTGTAATATTTAGGCCATTAGCTTCACCCCCAGCCTAATTCAGCAGGGACCAGAGAACCATCTTTTTTTCTCTTGTAGGGTCCACTACCCCCTTTGCTGATGTTTTTTATCCTCAGTTCATTAAAATGAAAACTATTCTGTAAGACCTCAGCCATTCACTAAGCTAACAAACCAGTCCTGAATATACTTTCTGTGGCTGGAATTTAATTTTGCACAAGCCCTAGTACACAGGAAGCTTACAGACACTTCTGTGGTTGCCTTTCAGCTGGCTGGCTGGTACTGAGGCCATGATTCTGTTATTCATGGCAGGAAGGCACCAATCCCTTCCTGCTGAAACCTGTCTCTAATCTGCTAATGTGGTGGCCTACTTCCAAATTGCAAAGAGGAGCAAAAACTCATCAGGCAGTGTAAATGGTGACAATTTCTACAAATGCTTTCTGTGTAAGGAGATTGATGTTTTAATGTCTCAGCAAATTGGTAATAATGATCAGCAATTCTCAACCATTCTTCACAGATCTTTGATGAAAGAAGTAATTAAGCCCAGGAACCTTCTGAACTGTGCTAATACAGACTTCTCCCATTGTAAGTTAACTATCAGACCTACAAGTCATGTTTTAATGAGTTTTCTGCTTCCAGACCAGCAAGGAGTCTGCAGTGAAGCTGGGGAAATGTGCTCAGCATTTATACTGCACCTTTCAGATGACACTGGGCAAAGCTGTGATTTCCTTGCAGTGGAAATGGAATAAATGAGATGAGCAGTAATTCTGCAACAGCTCCTGGTGTGCTGTTTGCTCCTCTTACAGGTAGTGCCTGCAGAATGGGTAGCAGCCAGTTCACCAGTGCAACGTGCAGAAAGATTTCAGCTTGGATGTCTATGTGCATCCTGACTGTGTGTTCAGAGATGAGAGGAAGAGATCTAAATTGAAGGTAGAAATGAAGGCAGTGTTCTGTGGCTGCTTCAGTACAAGGCTCCTTTTACTTTGCATGGTCTGTGTACTGGCAGTAGCCCCTGAACAACTTCACCTGCCCAGCTGCAGGATGATGAAATTTAAAGGGCTGATTGAGTGAGGAATCCCAAGGAGGCAGATCCAGTACTCTGTTTGACAACAAAACTGAGTTTCCTGATTCACTCTCCTGCTCAGCCTATGTTGTTGCAGCCACAGTGCAATACTACTTGAGTGAAGGAAAGGGATGCTGTTAGCTTCACTTATTAGACTTATTATTGCACTTACTTCCTGCCTTGGAAATGACAGCAAGCAATCAGTTGTTATCCATGCTGATAGCATGACAGGCACCCTTTTACAGACCTCTGTTTTGTCCCTCTAAATCAGGTGTTTTCCAGGCTAATGTGTCCCAGGTTATTCAGTCATTCCTTATACAGAGTGGTACCTTTGATCACTGTTGTTTCCCTTCCATGAGCATATTCCAGTTCTGATTTATCCTGTCTGAGGTGAGAGAATCAGAACTTCATCTATGTTTTCAGGGTGTGGATTAGTTCAGGATTTATAATGTAGTCTTCACTACTCCAGCGTGGGCTCCTAACCAACCTTTACTGATGCCCTTTCACTGGGAGCTCAGTGCTTACTCCTATGCTGTGTTTCCCAACTATTAAACAATATATTTTCTATGTGAGGATTTCCCTTCTTTTCCTGCAGCTTTCAGCTTTAGATCAGCTGCAGCTTTCAGCTTTAAATCAGATGAAGGTCTTTGTCACAACCCTTGTTGAAATCCAGATTATGTGAGAAAAATCACTTCTATCCACTCAGTTGCTGACATACTGCAGGAACTCAGATGGGTGGGCAGGACCCCCCCTTACAGCAGCTGTGTTGACTCTGCAACAAGCTTGTGTTTATGTAGGTGTCTGTTCTTCTCTATTACAGGCTTCACAAAGCTACCAGGTATGTAATTCCACAGATTCTCCCAAAAGCTCTTCAGAAGACTCCCAATTTTTTCATTTTCCAGTAATGTAGCTATCTCAGAAGTGAACAACACTTAGTCCTGATTTGTTACTGTTCCTTCTTCCTAATTTTACCAGAAGTCCTCCTGTGTTCACTGAAGTTTCAGATAGATCCCAAAAAGGTTTCACTCTGAGAACATCCCCAGTTTCTGTTTGTGTTTCACTTGCAATTAGATCTAGGTAGGTTTTAATGAGCTTGGCTTGTGTTAGTTACTTGGAACAGCTTTCAGATTAATCCCTGTTAGAAAGGAATTGCAAGAGACTAGCAATGGTTTTTCCTCCTATTTGGGACATTTTATTTTAAGGTAATTTCAGTGCTCTTTAACAGACGAAAAAAAATCCAGACAGACATCTCACACTTGGGATGTTTTTTGTTGCTCTGGCAAGGCAAAAGGATCTTCAGCTTTTGCAAATTACATTTGTGTCTCTTCACACTGACAGATGAGTGGAAAACAGTTGTGCTGTAACCAGGAATTACACTCTAAAGGTTTATTCTGGCAAGACAAAGAATACTTTAATACAAATATGTAATACTTGAAATGTTCATAAAAGTAATTCCATTGCCCTAAGTGGTCACATTTAAAGAAAAATTAAGTGCTGCTGTTCCCACATTTGGGTCAGCTCGTCTAGGTATGACTTATTTCTCTCTTGTGTTCACCCAGTTCCACCTGATAAGACCATCTATCTCTTGATTATGATGGCTTTGAACTTTGTGCAGGCAGGCTCACAGCTCACCTTGGCACTGTGAGGACAGCTTCTGGCTTTTCTGTGACGTTATAATCTTCCTTGCTTGTTTTCAGCTGCTGGAGGTAAGCAGAAATGCAAATGCAAACCTAGCTCTTAGTTTCTAAAAGCAGCTGAAGCCAATGAGTTTTATGTGGAACTAAATTTCAGTCTTCAAAATGGTACCCAAATCAGGCAATTAGCAGGCAGGTAAATGATAATGCAGCATGCAGGGTGATTTTTTTTGGCCTTTATTCTAATTACAAGTTACAACATTTCTGTTGCCTTCTTTTTTGCAAGTCCAAACAGTAAATACTGAATTGCCAGCTCCAGTGAAAAATCCTGCTCTAGGCTTCCTCAGCACCTGAGCTGTTGTAACAATCAGTTGTCTCAGTTTGTTATTGGGCTCTTTTATAAATGTCTCAACTTCTGAAGTTTTTGTTCCCATGAGAGCTAGAAACTTAAACTTTCTTAAATAAAAGCTGACATGATTCATGTTCACGTGTCCCCAAGAACACAGATGAGGAAATGTACTGGGTGCCTTTAAACTGGAAATGAAACGGCAAGTTTTCACAACAAATAGTGTAATGCCAACACCTTACTGTTTTAAGAATGCATTTAGTCTTATTATTTAAGTCCAGTCTCTGAACTTTGGGAAAAAAGAAATTTAGGATGTTCAGGGTTGGATGCCTTGGAGCTGAGATGCCCTTTAGGCACTTGGATAAAAGCCACTGACATCCAAAAGTGCTGATGCTTGCAATAGCTGCTGGAGTTGGTAAAATCTGTGGTTGCTCAGACCTTTAACAATCAGACTGGTTTTGTTCCAGTGAGGAGATGTGGGGATAGGTGCAGACATCTGGGCATCACACTGTGGGATTAGGACCCAAGTATCAGCTTTACACCCCAGTCTGCTTCTCCTCCTTGTTTGTGTTCACCAGTTGCTAATGGTCTCACATCTGCTGAAGCAAGTGAGTAACCTCGTCCCCTCCCAACTTTTTTTTCCCTTTGTATTGCATGTTTGGGCTGTATACTCTTAGATCTTTTAATCTCAAGTTCAGTAAGGTAAAAAGGAAGACTGCCACTGCTTTGGGAAAGTTTTAGGCCATAATACTTTCATGATTGTCTTTTATCATCTGAGGAAAGATCTATGAAAAAGCAGTACCTGATAGTTCTTCTGAAGTCTCCTTTGCTTTTAGAGACCATTCCAATTACTGTAATCAGACCACCACCAAGGTAAGTGGGGTATTAGCTTTGATGTTTATTAGTGCAGCAGAGTTCTTTTTGGGGTTCCTTTCTGGTTTTTTCTGTTTTGAAAATTTGGCAGAAGGCACCAGTAGGTGTTCTGACTTGGGCATATGAACTGAAAAAAAATACTAATCAAGTCACAAAATTTCCTGTTCAGTGCAGTGTTACACTTCATAACACTGACTACAAGAACCCCAAACTATACTTGAGATCCAGCTGAAGCCTGTCTTTCCAGGCTAGATGGGAAGTCAGAAAATGTTTAGAATTTGGGATGTTGCAGAAGCACTTGTGGAAGGTGAGAAAGTTTCAAGACTGGAAGAGGTGCCTAATAATAATGATACCCCAGAACTCAGGTAACTTCCAGCCTTCAGCATGTGCAGGTCTATTGTTGATGACAGCTTTACATCCTGACTCAAGGAAGTGGTCCTGCTCTGCTAACCCTGATGTATAGTTTGCTCTATAGGATGCATTAGCCTGTACCCTGCTGATGCTTTGTGTGCTTAGATATTAGAGTTTTGCTGAGCTGGAATATTTAAGTATGCACTTGAGTATTTTGTTGAACTGCTGCCCTCAGAAGGGTGGTATAAATTGAGATTATGTACATTCTAAAACACTGCAATGAAACCTTCAGAGAAAGATGCTTCTCTGGATCCTTTTGTGCTAGCACTTCTGTAGTAGGGTTTTTAAAGTTTTGTTTCTCAAAGTTAGACAGTCTGACACATTATTCTTGCACTGTGTTAAATATTTTAGTTTTTAATTCAGAGATATTTTTGGAGACTGTATTCATCTATTAAGTGAAATAAAACTTCCATTTGGCCTTAGACATCTTAGATGATGACATCTATTTATTTTCCGCTGAGAACGTTTTGCTTTGAACTATTGGTCTCAAAATTTATTGCTCCATTTCCCTGTCTTCATTTCATCAGGTCTAAATGCAGAGTCATGATTGTTCTACTCAGACCCAAACCTTCAATTTCCTCTTTTTTTCTTGGTTTCAATTTGATTGCAGATAGATCAAGAACACTGTCTTGAAATCCAGACTCCAAATATTTGGGTTTCTTTCACCCAAATATTCTTTCAGTGCCTTGGAGCTAGGAGAATGTGCAAGTGGTTATTAGATGCAAAAAATTTCAGGCGACTGAAGATTATCACATTTTGATTCCTCTGGGAAGATCACTGGTTTGACTGTCCTTACGTGCTTTGGAACAGACTCTGTGAGACTGCTGGTGTATTCTTGTATTAATTTGCCTTTCTATTGCAGGAAAGCTGCTGGGCTTACAGCATTAGACTCTTTTTTTGCAGGAGATGTTGATGGAACATGTAGGAAAGAGCAGTCCCAGAATACTGCTGTTTCATTGCTGTTAGCAAGTGGAGAGTTGGTCCTGATGCAGTACCAGAATGAAGTTGCCTTCAGTTCAGCATGAGTCACACGAAACAAATATTCTGTTATTCTGAGTGAATGCCACCTTCCTTCTGCACTTCATCCAAACCTAATCAAAAAGCCTCATCAACAACTGGAAAGAAAATGCTTGCAGTCATGAAGCAGGCAGGACTCCAAAAGGACTCTATTTATCACTTCCAGGTGTTGCTAGTGGGAACACACAGAAAGCAAGTTGTCTGCAGTTGCAGGGATTTTTAAGGCTTTCACAAGCCAAGGTTTTTTAATGCTTATGTGAGTACAACAGCACAGAAATTGGTGTAGTGACTTTGATTGATGACTGTCCTACCGAGAAATTACAGTCTGTACTTGAGAGATAGAGTCAGAACTCTTGCAACAGGGAGTTTCATGCCATAAACAGAACCTCATATAACATAGGCAGCAGGAGGTTAACAGGACAGAAAGCAGAAAATATAATCAGGAGATTTAGGGGGTGACAGTGAGGAGAAAACAATCACACCTTGCAGCCGAATACATCTGAAGAACCATGTCAGACTGCTGAAGAGAACTGGTTCATGGAATCAGTTGGTTACCTGGAGGGCTCCATAGGCAGAGACTGTCCTTTTGGACAGTGGTTGTGTTGGAAATGTAGAAATCCTGGACTGAAATGATATTAGAAGCGTAGTGGGGGTTTTGAACACACTCTATTTTAGTACGTGACACATACCACAAACTGCTGCTGACTCCTGGGTGTTGCAGATTTCCCTTTTGTCAGTTTGCAGATGGATTTTCCCAGCTGGGTGGCAACAGAACCACTCCCAGTCACCAGGTCAGTTGATACTGGGTGTTTTGTTAGCAGATATAACATTGCACTGGTCCCAGCAGAGGTTTTCTTGGTCATCTGAAACACAAAAGCAATCTAATGTTTTCCTGTTGGGTAAATCTCCTTAGGCCTGACTCAAAGTACCAAAGGGTACAAGATCTGAGATCTCGTTTATCTTACAAAGTTCCTATGCAGTGCTTATGAAATCAGCCCATGTGGTCAGTCAGATTGTATTCTGGACTGAGTTTCTTGGTTTCACTGTGTGCTGCTGCCCTAGAAAACTGGTTTGAAAGACAGAGAAGTCCAAGGAAGGTTTTTTTTGGCTCGTGCTGCCCAAACTGGCAGTCCTGTGTGGCACAGCCCATGGGTATGTATTGCCACTTGATTTTTAGGGACTTTTCTGCTTTACAGCAGACATAACTGCAAGGGAAAAAAAAAAAAAGCCCAACCAAATTATGAAGAACTAGATTAAGTTTCAGTTCAGCTGCCCTCTTCCTCTCAATACTTTCCATCATTGCCAGGACCCTCTGTCTCAGGCAGTATGTTGGAAACAAAAGCCTAAACTTTTCCGTGTTCCCATTCTGGGTGAGCTATTGTATATAAACCAGCAGTACTTTTTGCAATGATTTTTCCCATCTGACAGAAAACAGGTACTTCTTGTTTAGCTGAGTCATTTTATGGGAGGCAGGGATGGGGGAATGTCAGCTTGATTTCTGAAATGCCAGCCTTTCCAGCTTGAGACTTCTCCCTTTGCTATACATTCTGAGGTGTTGGGTGCATCTGGGCAATGCCTGCTAGTTTTGGGTGGTTTTGAATCAATACCTACATAACAGCTATATGTAAGCAAAAATGCTTATTCGTAATACTCATAATACTTTTTTTTTTGTCTTATTAATTTCAAAGCCAGTTTTTGTAATGTATGTTAAAGGTACAATTCATGTTTCCTAGTGTCTGTTAAAATTGCAGAAAATAGCCCTGTGCTTCCCTGTGGGAGGTGTTTCCCTCTGGTCAGTCTTGGGCATCTTCTGAAAGCAGAGGAGTTCCTCACACAAAGAAGTTGTGGGTTCTGATTTGCTTGTCTTAAAAATAGCATAGTGCAGAGCGTGGGTTTGGTTTTGCAGCTTCCTCTCTGGGTAGTTCCAAGCTGATAAGGTGTTTGCTTATGAAACTGAGAGCTTGAATATCTGGCTCTTAGCAAAATGTCAGTTTGGAGAATATACTAATGGAGCTGAAAAATATCAGGAGGTCTTTTACATGGTTAAGTCTATTTCCTTGGAAAGACAGGACAGATTCCAGGAAAGGTTTTTCTCCAGCACTAAAGTGACACTGCAGTGACCAGAAGCAAAAAAGCTCCTCATTCAGCTTTTGGAAGAAAACATGATAAATAAGTGTTTGATCATTATGGGACTTTTGCAGTGACTATATGATGCTTTTCCCCATTTTTGTTTTTATAACTTTAAGTAATAAGACTTGTCTGCAAAGTTTGCATGGCCTTCAGCAAGCCCAGGCTCTTGGAACTGTCTGTAGGAAGTTGTTCAGGAGATGCAAGTTTTAAATAAGAGCTGCATCCCCCCTAGTGCAGCAACCTTTTTGCTGTTCCACGTGGGAGAAGTTTGAATCCTGCACAGCCTGAATGGGAACATGCACGCAGCAGAGCCCGAGCACAGCCATGGTTATTCCAGCCCTCACAGGTTCAGATGCCCCTGGATGTGCTGCTATGGCTGTGTTAGAGCTGTCAGATGGATGCACTCAGTGGCTTATGCTTTGTAAGGAGCTGTGTGTGGGAAGCTTACAGTGACAGGACTGTCTCCTGCAAACGTTTGCACACTTGAGTAATTTCAGTGGTGTGAATAAGTCCCTTGAGGCTTTCCAATTTTTTTAACTTGAGGGAGTTTTAGTTTGAAAGACAGGCTGAGAAGACTCCCTCCTTTGTCTTGGACACAGTTGAAATAGGATGCTTTTTTATCATTTAACATTCTTCTTGCAGGAGCAAAGGGAAAAAAAAAACAACTTCATATATACAGAGACCTGTATACATAAATAATGTGTCAGATTCTAGTATAGGTATAGGTGCAGATGGAACTAAGAAATAAAGTTACTCGTCAGTGTAAAATCAAGAATGAAGAAAAGATTTGGAGATTTGTCCCAGCTTAATAAAATTATTTCTGGATGCACTCTGGAAATGCTATATCTTTGTTAGAACCCCCCTAAGGTACAAACTGTCATACAGCATTTCTTACAGCCAGACAAGATGGATGATGGCAACTCTAGGTACTGGGTTTCTCCAGGGGTTCTGCCCTTGCTTATCTTCCTCTGTTTACTTGTGTGTTCTTATATTATGGTTAATTATACAATAAGAGATCAGGGGTTTTTATTCTTTTTCTCCAAATCTTCTTATCTGTCCCCAAAGCTTCTGCTAGACCATTTAAGGTTTTATTTGTTTCCCTTTCACTGAGTGACTGCTGATGGAGAACTTCCCCCTCAGTGGTCCCTTGGAAAAATGTTTATGAGATTCATGCCCCTTCCCATGCTCCAGCTGTGACAGGCTGACTGCTTATGGAATGAGGCTCCAGACAACCTCAGGTCCATTCCAAGCACTGGGAAAAGGTAATCAGAGTGGGATTTAATGTGTTTCAGGCATCTGTGAGATTGAGTTTACTGCTATGAGCTGGTCAGTATTATGCCTTTAAACCAGCCCTGAGACAGGCAACTAAGGTGCTGAATCTCAACACAAATAGTTGAAATTCAGTTGAGTAGCAGTCCTCTACCTGGGAAGTCTTGGGTAATTTTAAGCATAAGCCATTGTAGTGATGTTAGTGTGTCTGCCACTGCCCGTGGCACTGTTCTCAGTGTAAATAAGTGAGTCAGATGAAGCATTAAGGAAAAAACATGTAACTGTAAAGATGATGAATCATTGGAAGAGGCTGTGGAGGAAAAAAGCTGTGTAGTTTTCCTCACTGGAGGTTTTTAAGAGCATCCTGGAGCAATACCTGCTGAGCATGACCTGCATACACTCAGCCTTACTTTGGGCAGAGGCATGGGGCAAAACTGAATTGCAGGACTTTCTGAGATCTCATTTGTCCTGGAATGGAAAGATAACACATTCATGAGTTAATAACCATTTCACATAATTTTTTTACCTGCCTCTTTCTTCTATAATTAATGTTACCTTAAGTGGTAAATTGCTTTCTCTTGCAGTCCCTAGCAAAAAGGCACCATGACCATGTTTAATTGGCCCTGCCTGCTTGGTGCAGCAGATTAAGGACAAGAGTAAGTGATACAGCTTCAGAAATCCCAACAAACAGTCTGTGCTGTGCTCACCATCCTTGTAGCTCTGTGTGGGTGTTGGCAGCTGTTGTGGAGCAGCTTGTTGATACTGTGGTCTCACTGCAGGTCTGAGCAGTGGTCTTTTTGCTCCCTAGTTCCTCTGCTGATGGAGCTGTGTGTCAGGGAGCTGCACAGCAGAGAGACAGAAAAGTGGGGCAGGATTTGGGCTGCTGGTTGTTTTCCATTAGGTCTTCTCATTAATGCTGTTGCTTCAGGCAAAATATGCATTGTGAATCCACTCTTCCACCTGCTAGTAGTTTCAACTTTTTGCAGTACAAGGTTTCTCTTTTTTTTTTTTTTTTTTTCTTCCAGTCTGAGTTGTACTTTTCTTTGAGAAAGAAGCAACCTGAGAACTGGGGATATGGTTTGCCAGCAAGGAACAGGGTGACTGTAAAGCAAGGGTGGTTGGTAATGTGTGCAATGGTTTCAAGCAGGAGGAAGAAAGCTGGGAAAGAAAAACCTGAGCTGCTGGCACACCTCCACTTCTCTTTCCTTGGAAAGCCCACCACCTTTGGGAAACAACTGCAAGGATTCACTACCTGGCTGGTTGTGTAGGTGTTGAACATATCTTCAAAAAAGATGGTCTTCCAAATGAAAGACATCTGCACAGGGCTGTCATTTTTAGCATAACACCCTTTGTGAACAAATCTGACAGTACATCAAGACTTCTCATGAGATCAGAAACCAAATGTGTTCATGCATTGCCCAACAGGAAGAGTGAGAGTCCCCACCCTACATGTTTGTACAGTTAAACATGGACTAGAAAAGAGAAATGCAGAAGATGTGAGGTTTGGGGGTTTATTTTTAACTTCTAATCCAGCGTTACAGCCACAAGACTTATCAGATCTGAATGAGAAGGTGCTGCATGTGCATAGTCATTTGGATATTCAGCATCAGTTCTGAGCACACCAGCTGACCCTTCCCAAGTGTGGTTACATGTAGGATGTTCTAGGACAAACAGCTGAAGTGCCCAGAATGAAGCTGTGAGAGAAACAGAAGTGAGAGAGATTTTTTTTTTTTTCCTTGTATTGGAGTAAATCTAAGTGTCCAGTTTCATTTTTTGACTTCACATTGTTTCTGGAAATGTCAGTACTATGATACTGATAAGAAATCCGGGGTCTATTGCAGGAGGTGATTTCCTTACTTTTGTACTGAGTAACAATAGGTTAGATACATTTTGGGCAATATGTGCAAAAGCATTACTTTTCTGCAAGGTGATGGTTTTAACCACTTTAATGTCCTGTAAAAGCCATTGTGGGCATATACACAGCACACCGCTGCTCTCAGACCACTTTAGGGCACTGTGTAGGGGAAAAGGTTGCTTAGGGCAGGCTGTTGTCTGGGGAGGGGACAGCAGGAGGTATCAGCTCCAGGTTGGGTTATTACTGTTCCTAATGCCCCTTTTAGATAATTGAAACTTACTGACTTGGTATCATTAAATGCTTGTGGCAGGCTGTCATGTGTTCAGCCTACCTGTGTGTACAGCAGAGGACACAGGAACTGCATTCACCCTCTTAACTAAAGACACTGGAGTGTAACAGTCATTCTAAAGAGGAGACACGCTTAAAACACAGGTCAGTCCCTACATGCCATTAGTCTCATATATGCAAGAGTAGAAGGCCACCTCTTTGTGATAACCAGAAAAAACCTGACTTTTTTATTACCTTTGCTCAGTGTGGGTAGTACCTTACTCATCATAACCACCCATTCAGATCATTCAGGCTATTTGTGGAGTACAGCATTATTCACTGTGTGGGAGATTATCAGATTGGTTCCTATTAAAATTTATCTTGCACTAGAATGTTTCCAGTGGGATCATATTTATTCATGGAACATTTGTAAAAAGGACTCTGCTATAAATGAGTTATGGTTTTAATGAAACTGTGACCACTTGTGACAGCTTAGGAACCTCTGCTCTTGCTTTAGGGACATAGTCTGTCCTGGAAAAGAACGTGGATGTGGTGCAGTGTGGGTCCAGCTTTCACCAAGTCAGGATCTGATACCTGATGCTTTGTGAAACTGTTGGTATATTAATCCTGACACCTTTTTCTGCTTTTGCTGAAATGCTGTACCTACCTTGCATTTGATGAAGGATTAAATAAGTGGCACCTGCTCGACAATACTTGATGTTTTGCTTTTGGGAATTTATAATTACTGTTTGATGAGGATGCTTGGTTTTGTTAGCTCCTGCAGTGTTTGATTGAGCTGAGTGGTCTGATAGAGGAAAGTTCCTGTGAAATTTTCTTCTGCTTTGACAAAAGTACTCTCAGTGCACTGAGATGCCAAAAAGATGTTTTTTTCTGAAACCAAAGCTCTGTTTCACATGAGTGTCATGTAGGGACTGTGAAGTTAGTTAAGAAGAGGGAAGCCCTTTTTCTCATCATGAAAATCCTAGTAGTGATTTCATTTAAGACCAGGTACTGCTTCTCAGTGCCTTGTTGTAGCTCACTAGTGAGTCAGGATCAAAGAGGAGCTTTTACCAGCTCAGTAACTGGAAGGTTACTGTGCAGTGCAATGAATGCAAAAAATATTTAATCTATAGTTTGTGCACTGCAATATGGAGCAGTCAGTTTGGGGCCAAATCCTGAGAGATGCTGAGTAGCTTCACTGGAGGGCTTCTCTGGAAAGGCACAAGAGGCTCAGTGTTTGCTTTCCTCCCTTTGCAGTGTGCATCACTGGGTTCCCCTGGCTCAGCCTGGCTCCAGAAGTTGCCTGCAATTCCTTCATGTCTCAGCAGTGTCTGTCTAGTGAGGTGAATGACAGGGAAAGTTCCTGTTCTGAAGGAATGTACAAAATGCTATTACCTCTTAGGAAGGTGGTTACCTCTTAGCAGAGGGGTAGGGAATCTTCCCCAGCACTGCCTTTGTCCTCCTGCCTGCTCAGAAGAGGGATAAGGGCTGCCCGTCTGCTCTCTCATTCTGGGGGATATGAACTAAAAAAGTGTGCCATTTTTCCAGGAATTCAGAAGGCACAAAGGAAGATCTGCTACTTGGGTCATAGGAAGAAGCTGTGGTTTATGTTACTTGACCATTGTCTTTGGCCCAGAGGAAAAAGTCAGTGTAGACTTTGGGGTGGGAGTGTGCTGAGAATTTCCTAGGCTAACAACCTTCTCCCAGTATGTAATGTCTTTGAAAGCAGCTTTGCTACTGGACTGTGAGCCACTGTGTGGGAGCTGAACCTACTTGCACAATCTGGGCACCAGCTCTGTTGTTTTCTAGTTGTAAAGTGATTTGTTGCAGGCCTAGGAATGCAGAGGGAGTCTTCTGTAAGGTCTGATTTTACATTGTTAATTTAGCAACACAAAGCTGCATGTGCTGCTCGTCCTTTTTCTAACAGTATTAGTAGTGGTCATTTTGACTCTTGCCTATTTCTTCTTTTTCTTTTTCTTTTTTTTTTTTTTTCTTATTTTTGCCAATCAGGGTGTCTTGCCTGCTTTTATAAAGGCATCCAGCCAAGCTTATAGAGAAAATCACCTGGTATAAGCTTGGGGACCCAAACATGCTTTTACAAATTCAGGAAGGAAGCTGTTGCTTGGCAGAAATGGAGCATAAACAAAGAAAGAAACAGTGGGAATACAATTACCAGGCACACAGCAAACAACTTCCAAGGAAGTCTCTTTAAGATCTGGAAGTGTCACAACTGATCCTGTCCACACCGACCCCACCAAGTCACCGCTGACCCAAGTCCAGCAGAGTGGTACAAGCTGGCAAGAGAGCAATCACATACTGGTTTTCAGAAATTAATTTTGTTATGCCATTAATCCTGAACTGAACAGTGTAAGGAAGAGGCAGGACACTTTAGGAGAGAGGTCTAATGGCTCGTTCTGGGAAAAAGTTTGGATTTCCTCTCGTTCTGGCATGGCTCTCATGGTGCAGGTGTAAGTGCCATTGCCCACAAATGATGCAGCAGTAGTTCCCCTCTCCAGATTGTTGTGCCTAGCATGGAACCAGCAACTACTGGTGTCTTCCTAGGGCAGATCACAGTCCAGAACTATTAGTGAGGAGCCTCCAGGTTGCTGTGACATTCAGAGGGTCAGTCCAGAGGAGGGGTTGCTTTTCCTCAGCCTGTCTGAGGCAGCCAGCAGTGACACTGCTGGATTTGCTGCCATTGCTGCAAATGCCAAACAGTCTGAGCAAGTGCTGAAAGGCTGACTTACTTTTTTAGTGTTGGGTGAGGAAAACATCTGAATTATAAACCAAAGGAAATATAGGACTATAAGGGGCCTGCAGAGACAATCAAATCTTTTTCACAGAAAAAAACCAAACCAAACCAAAACTGTTCCTGGAAGCTCTTTGTCCCACGTGCCCTCAAAAATCCCCTGTGCTTTCACAAGGACCATGGTCTCAGCATGTCCTTCCCAGCCAGGAGCCTGCCTACTTCCCTGCATCCCTTCATCTTGATGAAGACCTCAGACCCTTGGCAGTTGCTTGGGTGTCTTTCTCTTCAAATTCTCGCCAATTTTTTCTTTCTGCTCATAATACCCAAACACAGAGGGCACCTTCAATAACTGTCTGAAAGTGAGAGGAACAGTCTTGCCTGTACACTGGTTCCCAGACCCCAAACATGCTGGGTGAATTTACTGTGCCCCTTGCTCAGACCAACTCTGTTAAATGCCATTAAAAAAATAAAAAATTACTTTCCACTCTTTATGTTGTGTACTGCCAGAATTTACTGCAGGATTTACTTTGCCCTCTTAAACCAGGCTGGACTTTTTTTTCTGTGCACAGTGTGCACCCTCCATGGTTCCTCCCCTGAAGATCTGGAGGCAGCAGTGTCTCTGGGTGCTCTGGTTCTCCCAGCCCCTTGTGGGAGAGGGGATGTGGGCTCCTGGCCTTGGCATCACTCCGTGTGTGGTGTCCTGTGGGATGTGTCTCTTCCTCCCCAGGCAGCCCTGCTGGGATCCCAGCGGTGTCCGTGCTGCCTGACACACGAGCACTGCCTCCCACGAGGATGTCAACAGTTTCCTGCAGTGACAGCATCTCTGGGAGTTGAAATTTCTTATCTCACAAAGGCACTGCAGCTTCAGCAAGCTGGGGACTGCCAAGTGTAGAAGGTGGTGTTTCTGCACACCTTTAATCCTTGTTTGCACAGGACTTCAGAGGTGTAGAATACCTCGGAAATGCTGGCTGCTTGTCATTGCTATTATCACTGGCATCTTTATTTTTCACCATTCCATCAGCTAGGCATGATAAATCAGTGCAGCAAGTGGGAGTTCTTCAAAAGCTTTTAGTTTGTATTGTTTTCAGTCACATCATGCCAGATGTCTTGAAAGAACCTGCTCTGTCAGAAACCCAGACAAGTCACTGTAAAAACTCTAGTCAAAAACACACAGGACGATGTTAACTGCAAAACTTCCTTTGCTGTGAGAGTGTGAGGACCAGGGAAGAAGTACATGCTGTGGAGAACACCAGCAACATAAATAGCTTGGGAGCAAGCTGTAGCTGAGGTGTGTTTTGTGCTTATTACTTAATTTAGCACTATTGGAAAAACCCACAAAGCATTTGGATATTTTCCAGACGTGGAATGATGCAGGAAGAAGCAGGGCTGTAATTAAGTGTGTTTACCCACTGCAATATGTGTACAATCACTCTGGGATACTGTAACTATCTACATCTGTAGGACTATTTTTAAAGCTCAAGCAGTCACACTGTGCCTGTTATCTGTGGCTGTGCTTGGCAAACCTGCCTCTGCATGGCAGGCTTTGATTTTGCACTGCTTGGGAAGTGAGGCTTTTGTGCTCAGCTGCATCAGCTGAGAAATCTTTGTAAAACTTGGGTGTATCTGAGCCCTGTGCAGAACTCACAATTCACTGAGTGATTTCTGTTCTTACAGAAAACAGTTTTGCTTTTTGCCTCTCTGTGTGCCAAGAAGCCACTAAAAAGAAACAGAAAGAGTGCAAGAGCTTATGTGTGACAGGAAGAGCCTGTCTCAGAGTTGTAGATAATTTATTGCTGGCATGCCTTGATAAGTGGCTGCAACTGGCTCTAATTTTCTCAGTGCTGCTCAGCTGCTTTGATCAGCAGTGAAACTGTTAACAGTGCTGACAATTAAATTATTGTCGATGGGCACTGCAGTTTAAACTTCCCCTGACAAACAAGTGACAAATCCCACTGCCAAGGCTATTGTTTGGGGATTTCTTTGGACATCTCGCTGGGCTGATTCACACCACGCTTCTTTTCAGGCTTTTCTTTTACAGTCACTGTAGTCAGAGTCACTTTGGTCTTCTGAGCAGGAATTGGGATTGAAGACAGTTTGCTGGCAGGGGATGGGAGGTGTGTCCATTGCCACATCTGTGCCCCTGGAGCAGAGGCTTTGCATGTGGGTGTCTTTCCTGGTTTCTAGCCCATAGCTTGGAGCAGTCTAGCATCCAGGAGGGGACCAGAAAGCCTCCGTGCATGTAGCAGGCAGTAAGGATCTGGGGTAGGGATGGTGGCTGTGAATGCAGGTATCTGGTGGGAGAGGAGAGTGAGTGCCCTCTGAGACAGCAAAGGCTGTGGTGAGTGTCCTGTCCCCCCTCCTTTCCCGAGACTGATCACTGTATTCCTGCTTTCCTATAGCTCTTTAAAATCTCCTTTCGTGCAAGCTTGTTCTTAACTCGTTTCAACCTCTCCTTTTTACCTGTCCTCTTCTTCTTCCCCATCTCTCATTCCCCTTCCTTCTTTGTTTCTGTCCCTGCCTCTGAGGCTGGACACGTGCAAATCCAGTTGGTTCTTTGAACATCTGTAGCTTTATGCTTTGAAGCTGTTAACTACATAATTGTCTAGAGTAGATTTAGAAGTACCTGAACACCCTACTTGCATTTCTGCCTGTCTGCTCAAAAAATGCTGGCCCTTGGCTCCCGTGAGGCTTGAATTCTGATAGAAGCAGCTGTGACCATGGTTTCCTTCATGAGTTATCATTTTCTGGAATTTGTTGTGTTCTAACGTGCGCCATTTACTGCTCTCTACTGCTAAACAACTTGGGTAACTTCTCACATGCCTGATGGGATGGTGTCTCCTAGACACAACTGGCTGTATAAGTGGAAGCCCCCATGAAAAGTGTGCTTCCTTGTGTTGTTGCCTGTACTGACTGATGGTGTATTTCACTCACCTAAAACCTTGATCAGCCCAGTTTTGTTCTGTGACTAGGTTGTGTGTAGCATTAGGAGCTCTAGTAGTGATTGTTGGACTGACATAACCCTCCCCTAGTGCAAATTCAGGTATGCCAGTATGAACATGCTTATACCAGCATAGCTTGTTCCCCTGTGGGAGAGGAGAACAAGCTATTCCAGTACAGAGCACTTTTATTTGCCTCTGACTACATCCACACTTCTGTTGTGTTGGCAGAAACACACCAGCAAATAATATTTGTAGTTTACCAGGGGTGAACTGGTACAAAATCATGTATAGAACAAGTCTTGGCCTGCAGACTGCCTCAATAGTTCCTTAACAAGTTAGTGTTGAATGTACCACATATTTATAATCTTGTCTTTGTGACTGGAGTTACAGTGGGAAGACTCAGTGTTTCTGTCATTACGGATTCACAATTAAGAAACTGAGAACTGGTCAGTGTGTTGGCTCTAAAGCCATGAGTGTGAGTCATGTGAGTTTTAAATAAAGTGTGTAAGACTTTGCTCACTTTCAGACTGGCTGGTGACCTTTATTTTTATTTGCAGGACACTGGCAATGTGAGAGAGCTGTGGCAGAGATGCAGATTCCAGTGCTGCTTGCCTTTGAGCTGGCAGGGAAATAGGGAGGTGTTCTGGCAGTGCTGAAAACCTGAGTCCTCAAAAGCCACTTGTGCCACTGAAAAGTGAGTGCCTGGTGGTGGTGAAACACTTGGCACTCATATCTCTGGTTGTCTACCTCAGTCTTCAGCAGGGGAGGGCAGGGCAAAGGCCAACAGACAACAGGCACAGAGAGAAATCTCCAAAAATTCCAGTCAGAAACTATTGTTCCAAATATCTTGATTTGCTGGTGGATTTTTCCCAGCTAATCTCAGTGATCAAGTACCCTATAGGAAAGATACTTGGTGTGTCTTTCCTATAGGAGAGGAAACTGTCTGAAGTGCACATGGCTGGCAGGTGGCTGGAAACACGGGACCTAACTCCAACTTGTAGGCTTTCCTCTACCACAGAGCAAAGAAACCGATACGACCCTTTTCTTCTGGAAGAGAAGCTGTTTTTAGGTGGGTGATGATGAGATGATGGAGTCCATGGGGAGGAGAAGATAGTGTCCTCAGGGGACTGCTAAGCTCTTCTGGGAGGAAGAGGCTTTATTGATCTGCTTGTTGGCAGAGTGCTCTTGCCAGGCTGCTGCAGGAAAGCAATGTTTGCAGAACCATGGTTTCCTTCTGGGAGTTGGTGGCACCTCCGCCTCATTTAATTCCCACCTTTACATCTTGTGAGTGCCATTTCAGTGCTGCCTTTCTCAACTTCATTACTTCCAGACTTATCACTGCTACAGAAACAGCTTTCTGAACTTCTTGTTTCGCAGAGCAGGGAGGGAAACTTGATGGCCATTTTTTTTTCCCAGCCTCATGGGCTCCCGTCCCTCTGGCGATGGTGGCAGAGGTGACACCCAGGAGCAGGTTGGGGCTCTTGCCTGCAGGCTGGGGCTGCTGCTTCGTGGTGCTGGGGCTCTCAGGGTGGCACAGGCAGGCAGCAGTTGGTAAAATTGGTGTGTGGTTGTCAAGAGCAAGCAATCGACCTTGGGCAGATTGCAGTTGGGCTGTAACCCAGCCTAGCAGCCAGTTCACCCTGGTCTTTGCTGCTTCCTTCTAGGAGGAAAGTGACCTGTGATGGTCCTTTTGCTGGTTGAGATTCTTTCTTTCTGTGGGCTGACTCACAGGTTTTGCCTGCTCTGTTGGCACTGAGTGGGAGCCACAGGCTGTCAACAGCTGATCTGTCTCCTGAAGGAGTCCAGCAATATTGCCAGCCCTGAAAGGAGAGGCAGAGGCATCAGACAGGTCCTTGTCTGCAGTTCTTGGCAGCAAGGCTTGCAGTCAGAAGGGTTTAGGTGAGACTGACATACAGAACAGTATCAGCTCAGCCTCACTCCACAGAAGTCCACAGAATCCAGTGGTGAGTGGTTTTGAAAAGGTCCTTTTTGTTTTCTCATTGCCTCCACTTTTAACCAGACATGAAAGTGTTCATTACAAAACAGACAGTTATCCTTACAGCAGTCTCAGCACTGATGTCTGGGGTGATGCATTGTGAGCTGCCCAGGAGAGAAATCATTAATGTCCATGGTTATGCATTTCCCTAAAGAAGAAGAGGTGACTGCAGTAGGTAAGTTTTTAGGAAAGACACTGAATGAGCTGCCCTGACCAAGGGGAAGACATTTCAGTGTCAGGCTCTTCAGTTTTCTCTGGTTCACTCAAACATCAGCTGCTGTGGTCTCTTGCTTTTTAGCAAGCATTGTGGGTCCAAGCACTGCTTGAGACAAGCAGAAACCCAATATGCTTTTTGAGGCAGAAGCTATTATTTAGTGCATGTTTGTACAGCTTCTAGCACTTTTGTGTGCTGTGCTAACTGATTGCTAGTGGTTGTCAATAGTATTTTTCGCTGGCAGCTGGTAATAGCAGTCTTTGTCTGTGCCCTGTAGGGTAATTCAGTATGTGTGCACAGCCCTGGATGTTAAAGGTTTTGTACCCTTTAGAGGCAGCACAAGGTCTGTACAGACAATCTAGCTTTCTGCCATTTTAAGTGCTTCCTTACTTCATTTCAGAGATATTTGTTTATGCCTTCCCTTGCTGTCCTCCCAAGCCTTTCAGATCTTTTCCATCTGGGCTGTAGTGTTTATAAACTTGTCTGTGCTTGGAACTTGCAGACAGCAACCACTTTGGAGCCTCCTTTTGTAATACAGAACATAGAGTTGCCAGAAAGCATTATGGGCTCTCTTCTCTCCTCTGCTGCCTCCTTATGGCATTGCAGAGCTCTCAGGTTGCCTCCCTTCCACCTCCTGGATGCCCAGCTCTGTGCTTTAGCATCACCCTGCTGAAGAGGACTAAAAAACTTCCCTGATTTAGCCATCCTGGGGATCTGGTGCAGCACAGTTGCTACTGAAATATTTTCATTTGTCTTGGTTTGTTTCTCTTGAGAAGTCCCAGTGGGGCAGCTCTAACTCCTGTCTTGTAAGATCCATGCAGCTGAAGCTTGGGGTGGAAAAGATGAGCTGGAAGTTCAGCCTCACAGTATTTGTCTGTCACCTTTTACTGTTCTCCCCGTCGCTTCCTTTTTGTAGCAGAGATAATGGGAGTGTTTCCTGCTCACTCCTGTCTCTCTCTGTGATAAATTGCTGTGTACTGGAAGCATTGTCTGCCTGCTCTTAGCAATGTGATAAAGAAAATGTGAATTGGCTGCATTGTGTTTGGCTTCCTTTCAGCCAGGGGCAGGCTGGATGCTGAGGACCTCATCTTCCTCCTCCACCAGGCCTTGGCTCACGTTTGTGTGTGAGGGAGGGAGGGCTTTTTGTTAGTTTAAAGCTGCCTTTACACCTTTGACATGGACTTGTTGAAGGTCAGCGTGGGCCATAAATCTATAGACAGGGGTCTGCTGGTGTCCCTTGTTCTCCATGTCCTCTTTGGCAGTCTCCTCCCTCCCTTGTCGTAGGCAGTTTTGTGTTGGTGTTGTGCTGGGTGCTTGCTGCTGTCCCTGCCCTTCCCAGCTGGGAAGCCCTGGGAAGGGCTTCAACCCCCCTTTTATTTCCAGCTGTCAGTGCTTGTAGCAAGGAGAGTCTGTAGCTGAGCAGTACTGTTTTGTTTCAGTTTGGGTTTTTTTCTTGGATCTTTCCATTCAGTGACAAAAGAAGTTGGTGTCAGCACAGGTTAGCTCTAAAGTGATGAGAAAACTCATCTCTCTGAATCCCACAGCTTTCAGATTTGTTGTCTTTTGTCAAGAGCTGTAACGTCAGGTGTGTTACCCACAAGATCAGGATCTGGATCCTGCCTTGGCTTGTGGTGGCATCAGCAAGGAGAAATTTCAGTACCACCATTCTTACTACTTCAGTATCAAAGCAGCTTGAGGAAAAGGTGACTCAGGTCTTTGGTATCAAGTGTTTCCAACAAATTACCATTGGAATGTATTAGATGCTCTTAAAAAGGAAGCTTGCAGTCACTACAGAGCACATAGAAGTCACTTGGGGACCTTCCTTTTTCATTGCCATGAGCTCAGGGGCTGAGCACACACTCTGCCATAGCTGCTTTCTTGCTGGGGTTCTCCAGGGATTTAGCTTACATCTGATAGCTCCCATAAAGAATTTCTGCCTGGCTTCTGCCCGTAACACACATGCCTGCATCTGGTAGTGGGGTAGCTGTACAAGTACCAGAGTAGTCACTGACAAAAATATTGAGCTAGGATTATTTGAACAGGTAGGAGATGATCAGCAAAGACAACTGCATGGTTCAAGTTGTATGATGTGGGTGTGTTCATTCACCTGTGTGCCTAAAGCTCCCTCCAGCTGAATCAAAGGAGAACACTCATGCAAACAGTTTATCCTCTGCTTGTTTTCACCAGGGAAGTTGGGGATAAACTGGGAGAAAAGGAATGTCTGAGGTGGGCATAGGAAGGTGTTTGGCTTGAGAAGTGAGGCTGAGAGTGGGTTTCTTTGTGCATGCTACGTCAGCCTGTGTACGGTTTGAATCCTTTGGGCTCATTTAGCACAGCACATATTCAACCCGAAATGCTCTTTGTGGGTTGTCTAGTTTCCTTCCTCCCACAGAGATTTTTAATTAAAAATCTAGGACTAAAATAGCTCTGGTGCCATCTTTTAACTCTTGCTGAAGGAAGAGTTTGATGCTTTAGTCTCTGAGAACCAGTGAAGTTTATGCAAAAATGCACAGTATATGAATTTTCTATAGCATTTCAGGGGGAGCAGCTGTATCAGAGGAAGTGTGTAGTTTTAACCCACTGTACAGCAGGACTTGGTATACAGCAGTGCCTGAAAGTCTGAAAAACTAAAGAGGGGCTTATAAGGATCTGTTAAAAAAATAGAGGCATTTCCCTAAAATTTATTTGATCTTGTTTATTCAGCCCTCCTTGTGAAGGTCTCTGAGGTTTACAGAGCCTGTGTGAATCTGATAGGAGAACTAACAAGGTAGAGAAGCAGAAGATTGAGCATAGTAGGAGCACCATGCCATGGGTCATTTCTCCATCACCTAGCTCTTCTTCAGAAGATGAGCCAGGTCAGCTAGAATTTGGTGGGATTGGGATCACAGACACTGGGTAGAAATAAAGTTTGTGCTTCTACAGGATGTCAAGGTAGAACTGTACTTCTAATCTTGGCATTTGGGTTTGTCCATTTTATTCCTTGTAAGCCTGTGTTTGTTTTGGTGGATGCTTATAATATTAATAACCCAGTCCTGACTCTGTGAAATTTAACAGTGCTTGTTTTCTCACTTGAATATTGGTTTGTAAACATCCTTTCCTACCATTACACTTATTTTATTGCCATGTTGATGTTTCCTTGTGAGCCCGAAAATGGCTCAGCAGGACCTGAGATGCAAGTCTGATTTTGTTTTACTTTGTTACAAGGGAACAGTATCTTACAAACAAGGAAATAATGTCAGGAGGACACTACCAAGCATGACAGCAGGTCTTAAAATTAGCTTGGAATTTCATAGCAATTGTATGGTGGGAGTGTAGCCCCAAGGCACAATCTTCTCTAGATTTAATTATATAAAGGCAGAGGTGGATATCACAGAAAGCCATCAGTGAGGCTTGCAGTAGTCTGTTGTTTTTTTTAGATGCCATTAAAGCTTGAAGTAGGATCCTTCCATTAAAAGAGAGTATGATCTCATTATGTGATTTAGATAACGATATGAGGATATAATGATGCTCTTTAATAAGTTCTTTTAAAAGAAAAATATCAAGGCAAGAATTGACCTTGAAGATGTGGCCTCCTTGTAAATGATGTAACTGCACACTTGTCCAAAGAGATGTCTTCTTGTCAGGGCTTTAAATCTCTGAGAGCTTTAACTAAATCAGCCAAGTGATCATCTTGCTTATGTTTCCATATATCTTATACTGTATTTCTCTCACCATCCTGAGCCTAAACCAAGTCTTGTCACCCCTTGCAAAGAGTCAGACTTGCCAGAGTCCTGCAGGCATCTCTCTTCCTAAGGCCAGTGACTCCATCAGGACCGTCCTTCCTGCAGTCTTTGGTCTCTAAGGTACCACTAGCAAAAAAAAAAAAGGTTATTAAAAAGCTCTGCTCTTAGGATTTTAGCTGCAGTTCAGAAGGATTGTGTGGGAGGACACCAGAGGGTTTTAGCATGCATAAAAACTTCAGGACACGGGTGGCTGTAGGATATCCGTTCCCCAAGCAGCATGAGTGCTGAGATCTGGATAATTACTGGAAAGCTCAGTGTGTCAAAGGTGGGCATGGATTACAATTATGCAACTCATTAATGCTGTTCATGGGACTCACACTTGCTCCTTGAAATATTCAGGCTTGGAGACACTGTGTCCTCAACAACAAATGTCAGTGGTGGGGGTATGAGCTATCAGTGTTAACTGTAGTAATAAAAAAGGAGCCCACACACCAGCACAAGGAGAAGGGACTCAGGGGTCACCTGTCACACAGTGAGGGGTGAGGGTGGCTTCTGTCTGCTTACCTGAACACCTGAACAAACTTGCTCTGTAGCTGGTGGCAGCAGAGATCTCAGAAGGAGCTGCCTGTGTGGTTCTTGCCTGGTTGCTCAGGTACAATTCCCTGTCTGTTTTTCATGCCTTAATACTGTGGCCATCCTGTCAGCCCTACTCTAGCAAGCTAAGTCAAAGGTAATTTATGTATGTGTGCTTGAGTTGCTCTAATATTTTAATTTTAATGTAAATATATCTCCCAACAACCTCTTGAATTCGCTGCCAAGAAACAGCTGTGAAAGCGAAGTGGATCTTTATGTCATCTATACAAAACTTCTAAGCAAAGGAAGTACGTAAATATTTCTAGATAAACAGAAATTCAGAGCCACAGATATTGTTTCTGAGTTTATTTCAAAGTGGATCCTTACTGGAATTTCTTGGCTATTGTGTTATCAGGAGATCAGTTGGGATCTGTGATGGCACATTTCTTCCTCCATGTTGCACGTGTGCTTTGCTGTAAATTATGTTTCTGTGGGCAGTCTTTGCTAATTTGCATTTTTACTTTGTTTTACTGCTTAAAAGAAGGCTGACTAAAGATGTCAGAAACAATGACAAAGATGTCAGTAAACTTCTAATAAAATTTCAGTAAGATGAATAATCATTCAGGTGCTTGATGCACGCTTAAGAGCTGTGATTTCCCTTTTGGTCATCTTTAGTTGAATACATTGGAACATGGCATTAAAAAGCTAAGGAGGATTCAAAGAAAGCATCTTACCTTCCTGCCTAGATTGGCACTTCAAGAAAATATCTTTGCATGAGCTTTATATAGTAGAGATGCCTTCAGAAATAGTGGCCTCAAGGAGGTTGTGTGAAGGATGATTGACAGAAAATAAAGTGAAGGAATAAGACAGAGTTTTGCAGAAAAGACACTTGGTTCTGTCACTGAGTCCTGGGGACTTTCTCATCCTTCTGGTAGTATGGGTAAAACCTTCAGTTCTGCACACATCTGCCATTACCAGGGAAATAATTAATGTTGATGTACTGGTTGTAATTACAGCAAGTGAGGTATGATCCATGCAGTTAGTAAAGGGAAGAATCGGGGAAATGGTTAAGTCAGGAGAACCATCTCAGTGCTAGAGGGAAATCTAATGTGCTTTGTTAAATTAATAGACTTCTGCATAACAATCAATTTAAAGTTTAAAGGGCAGAGGGGGTGGATGTAGAGATCATGAAGTGTTTATTTCAGTGACCCACTCAATATTCTTAATTGAAAGAAATCTCTAGCATAATGTTTACAGAGTAAATTGTTTTAGGACAAGAAAACATGAGGGTTGTGGATGTAATACTTATTACAATGCCCATTTCTAAGGTTCCACTGATCCCTTTCCCTAACTTATCATGGCTTTCTGATGGGTTGGTGTTTGCTCCCAGGAGATATTTGTCCAAACCAGAGCTGGCTCTGAAGATGCGGTTTCCCAGCATGTCAAATAAAAATGTTTTGCCTTGAAATTTCTTAGCCCAGAGTTAAATAAGGAACTCCTAAACTAATGATCTGGGCTGTTTTTTCCTCAGTGTAGGCATTCAGTGCCAGGTTTTGTTTGTAGTTGTTCTGTTTGTGGTCTTTGTGTGTAGAGTACAGAGATTAACTGGGAGAAGATTATGTGTGTAAGTGCTGCTGGTGTGCTGCAAATGTTCTGGTGTACACAGAGGAAACATTAATCAAGTCCTTTTACAGAGAATTAAGTGAGGAAGTAGTTTTGTCTCCTGATTACTGAGTAATCACTGCCCAGTGCAGGATAAAACAGGTAGGGAAGGGCAAGGTGATAGAAAGTAGTTTTTCTTGTGGTCTCAGAGAGAGCAAGAGCAGATTGCTGAGGGTGGAATCTTCCACAAAAAAAAAAAACCAGCATGAGAGAGGCAGCTTTAAGGTCTTTGCAGGGGATGTGTACTTTGAGTTAGGTTATAGGGATGAACTTTTTCCTTGTGAATACTTAGGACTGTAATTACTAGAAATGTATCTGCTAACAGTTTGCCTTCTCTTTTCATTCATGAAATTTTTACCTCCTCAGGATTAATCGGATCAGGAAATGTCTGTAGTTTTAGATTTGATTTTCCATGTTGATGCAGATTCTGAAGTTAATGACTGCTGTGAATACAAACTATGGTTCAATTTGATTTCTGGGAAACATGTAGTGACCAGTGTTTAAAACAAGCCTTGAATAAATTAAGAGCCCCACCTAACTGCCACAGCCTTCTTGACCATATGAAACCCCTAATTAACTATTTATAGAGATGTGCATATTTTGAATCGTGTTTAATAGAAAAAAGAGAGTAAGAAACCAGCCTACCCACCAGTTTGCAAAGGGTAGGGGCAGAGTAATGTCTGCACATTGTTTAGCTCTGTGGTAATTATATATCAGGAACTTAGAAAATCTGAAGATGGAGCCAAGGAAAATTCCATCCCCAAAAGCCTCAGGCCTGATGCTCAAAGCTGCCACTGTCTTCCCAGTGAACACACAAGTCTCCAAATGCAGAGCAGCTGTGTGAAAGGGATCTCTGAACCAGCACTGCTCAGCTCTAAGTGTATTAGTTGCTGCCTTCACCCAAAACGGGTGCAGTGCCAGAAGAGGAGAGCACTGACAGCTCTCATTTGCTTTAGTGGCAGCCATGAGGTCTGCTGATGAAATAACTTTTATTCTTGCCCCATTGCTTGTTTGTTGACTGTTCCTGAAGCCACCTGGGAGTGAAAGTCCCATTAGGCAATTGTACCCTGTTAAGTGCAGCACTTCCATTGTCCTCTGCCTCATGGGGGTCTGATGCTGATTTTTCCTCTGCTGTATTTTTCATTTTTAAAAGATAAAGTGGTCTCAAAGACAAGGCTAGCAAGAATTTTATTTCTTGCTGCTGAATTATTTATTCCTGTTTAAGCTCCAGTGAACAGCCCACATTTAATAGCCCATTACTGCCTAGAGAGCTGTCAAGGCAAAAGAGCAATCCTGAAAAATACTGTGTTTAGTGGCTTTGTCAATACTCTCTATATTACCTTTCCTTCATTTTTATGACCAAGAGCAGAGAAGGCCAGAAATGACCTGAGCTGCCAACTTCAGGGTGTTTTAATCTACCAAGACTTAGCAACCAGATAAATTCATTCAAGAGCTAAGCTAGAGTGAAGGTTTTTTTGCAATGAGGTTACCTTCCTGAAAGAGCTTATGGATTCTACATCAGGCGGTGCCTTCAAATCAAAACATTGTGTCACTTGGATAATGCTCCATCTCATCTGCTGGATAGGGAGGGAATGCAGGAGCAGTGGGTGCAATTCATTACAATTTCATTGTGGTTTGGTAAGATAATGGAAATTTGTGGCCTTCTGCAATTCTGGCCCAGTTTTGATTTTCATCTTCGTATCCCCCAAGCCTCCACAGAACTGGTTTCTGTGAAACATAAGCCATGTCCTGAAACAACCTCCAAAATACTGATTTAGAAGTAAATCTGGGTTTCAGAACAACACTACTGTCCTCAAATCAGCCACAGAAGATGGAGGTTTAAAAGCACTCATGTCTAGAAGTGTGTCTTTGGTAGTATGTGGGCAGGATCTGTGCCCGGGAGCTGGAGCAATGCAGTTTTTTAGATGAACTTTGACAAAGAGGCTGGGATGTGCTGCATGTGGGAGACAGACAGACAGACAGGCACATACATCACTGCTGCTGCTTCTGGGGGGATTTCATTCACTGGACATCTCCTGCCAAAAAGGTCTCAGTTAGGAGGAACTTAGTCAGATTGACCTATGGTCAAAAAGAGGTGAGTTGCTCTCACAAGTTTGTATTAAAATAGAGAAGAACCAGGGCAAAATGTGGACTTGAGAGAAGCTGTTTCCTTTGTTATTGCCCAGTGTCTGTCCCCAGTTGAACAAGCCATCCAGATTTCTTGCTGTGGCATAAAAAAGCATGGAAACAAGAGAGCATCAGCACAATAATGCTATCAATTTTCCTGTGGTTAAATAGTGTGAAATAGTAGGTGAGGGAAACATGAAAGCATTGGTTTCTCTGCACAGTAAATACAGCAGCAGTTGAAAGAAATTGTGTTCTGGTACATCCAGGCAGGTACACAGCTCCTGCTCTGGTGTCTGGAGGGGGTTTTGCCTCCATCATCAGTGTTAGCTGAATTGCAGGATTGCTGAGACAAAATGAAGTGGAATGCAGTCTTCTAGTTACCTGGTCAAGAGTTGCCTCCACCAGGAGATCAGAGTGGAGGAGCTGGATGGTTTGTGTTTGTCACTTGTTCCTGAGCCTGCTTCCCATTATATGGACCTGGGATGTCCTGAGTGCTTCCTGCATGAGTGGCTCAGCTTTGCCACTTTTTGGGGAGAGGATACCATGGATCTGCTTTTCTCCAAGCCATTGGCAAGCATTTCCAGAGGCAGAGAGTTGAGATGGCCTTTCTGGGAACAAAGGCAGAAAATAGCTCAGTGTTAGCATTCCAAACCCAGATATTCAGACCTGGATTATTTTTTAGTATTTGGCTTTCAGGAACATAACTAGCTGTCTTTTCCTCCCCTCTCTCCCTCTCTCTCTTTTTTTTTTTTTTTTTTTTTTTAGGTTAGCTTTAAATTACCATCTTTTCCCCACTCAGCTATATGTAGTTGAGAGTATCTATGCAAAAGAAAAGGATTATTTACATTGCCAAATGTTGGGTAGCTAGGTTATCCACTGCTTTGGAGATGCTGTTGGCTGCAGTGGGAACCTGGAGACTTTTTGAGCCCTGATGTGTGTTTGCAGGGGCACTTTGCTGGGCAGTTGAACTGAGAGGAGGCAGAGCAGCAGTGAGTGGGAAGTGCTGCAGTCCTGACTTCCACCTTCTTTCTCTGGGCTCTGATCACACAGATGTCTGAGACAGCCTCCTGTGATGTGCTCAGCAAAGGGCTGGTCCGTGGCAGCCTGGTCCAGCACGTGGAGTTCTGGTGTTCAGCTGCCCCAAGCCTTTCACCCAGAGTTGTGTGAAGTGGTTATGATGAAATGCTGCTACTGAATCTGTGCTGTCAAAGAGCCTCTTCACAGAGGGGGATGTGGTAACACGTGGGGCACTGCACAGAACTCAATCCCTCTGTAGATGATGCGGGCAGGCAGGGGCCATGCATCCCCTTCAAGTTGCAGCTGCATGGCCTAGGGGGTCCCATTTTTGGCTAGTCCTGACTGCTGGGCATTAGTCCCCTTTTGGATGTTGCAAACCCTCACATCAGATGGCTCACCCATCCCAGCATGGTGAGCCAGACTCAGAAAAAGCTGTCTCACAAAACATTTTAGGTAACTCATGCTCATTGTTTGGGTTCAGGTTGGTTTAAATCAAATTAAGCCCTTGGGCAAAGAGGATGTCTCATGGAGGAAGGAAGCAGCAGATTCTCTCTTGCTTTTTAAATCACAGCTAGTTTATAAAGTTGGTGTAGCCTCCTGTGTAAATAAATTGGGGAAAAAATGCAAAGCACAAAAGATTGGGACTCCCTTCCACAGGGATGAGCAGGGCAGGTGGTGGGACAGAGCTCAGATAAAACACAGCAGTTCTCACACAGTGACATGTTCGTGGCATTCCCTGTGTGGTGTCTCATCTGTGAAGGCTGAGTTCCAAGAGGCCACCATTAAATTGGGGTATTTGGGCCAGTGCAAGCATTGGGGTGGTACTGGGAGCAGGAAGGGCAGGGTAAGATGTCCTTGCCCTTATCAGCCCTGGTCCCCCACAGGTCACTTTGCACACACACCAGTCCTGCCCTTCTGAATTGCACTATGACTCTGGGCAACTTTTCCCTCTTTGCTTCCCCAGCAGCCTCAAAGAAATAGAAAAAACTTGGAGGCTCTTTTCAGGAAATACATGCCATCCTAAATGCCCATGGAGAAACATCAGACCTTGTGCCCCAAGGCTGGGTTAACCCTTCTTACTGCTAGGAAGAGCCCTGCCTCTGGCTCCGTGTGGGGAAGAGATAAAGCTTTTAGTTTAGAAATGAGACAATCATGTTTCTAATGAGTAAGAAAGAACTGCTTGTTGGATGGGTATAAAGGAAACCTTTAGTACCAGTCAGGGTAGTTTAATGTGTTAGCCAAGTGGTGTTCAAGAGCACAGTACCACCAGGCTACTGTGGTACCACAGTACTACAGGGTGTAGGGAGGCTTTTGGGGAAACAAATACAGTTCTTTACTCTCACAGAACAGCCAGATTTATCTTATTGATCAAACTGCAAGGCTCATCTAAATGCCATTTTAAAGAAGACCAAGCTTATTTATGTTCTGTAATTGGAAATGAGGGCAGGACTCACACTGGTGTTACCTGCTCCTGCTGCGCTCTCCTGGCAGCCATTGCCATGGTCTTCCACCATGCACTTCAGATTAAATCTTGGTTTTTGTGGAGGTGGTGTAACTCTGCTGACACCAATAAAATTGCCTTCATGAAAGAGACTCCAAAGTGGTTTTTGGTTTGTTTTGTTTTGTTTTTAAAGAAAAAAATTAGAAATTAATTTTAGGCACTGTGCACTGGATAGACCCAGTAAGTAGCTCTTATCCTAGGTAGATCTTCATGGTTAGGAGGGTGTTGTACTGCCTGGATTCACCAAAGAGCTGTGTCCTGCTGCCCTGCAGTTTGCAAATACTAAGAGTCAGCAAGTCAGTGTTTGCAGCTACAAACTAATATCACTTTCTTTTTTTTCCTGCCTAGCCTTCTGGCACTCTATAAAAAGATCTGGCACACTGCACAGGACTAGGCAGCTTTGAAACAGCAGAGTCATCTGGTGTGAAACTTTGTTTTCCTGTGTCTTGAAATGAACTGTTATTTCTATCTTTCCTTTTCAGAAAACCCCCACAGCTCATGCCATGAAGGAGGAGAACTTTCTTCGTCGCAGGTTCTCCTTCTGTCCGGCCTCATCCACCCCTCAGAAGGTCGATCCTCGCAAGCTGACCCGCAACCTGTTCTTCGGGGCTGACAATGACATCTACCCACTTAGCCCAGGTTGGTTTCTGGTGTGTCACTGCAAAAAGGAGCATGCCTCAGCTGCTTGACTGCAGGCAGGTGTTTTAGCACGCTGCTGGGAAATAAGGAAAAAAGAAGTTATTATGAAAGAGAGAGCCCATTGCGACATACATGTTAGGGGATCCCAAGCAGTGCTGCTCTCATGATGCTGTTGTCTTTCACTGCCGTGGCATGAAGTGGGAATGGAGGACATTTGGACTATGAACGTTGCCCCACATTTCAAAAATTATTAATGTTTTTGGGTGCTTGCACATTGGTGTGTTTCACTCTGAGCATTGGACTCCTTTAAGATTTACTGGCCCCGTGTGCAGATGTTTAGTGGCAGTTTTCCTTGTTCAGATCTGGATAAATACTACAAGAACAAACTTCCTGTGGTTAATATTCTGTAAGTATCTACAAGCACTACAGGCACCAGAAATCTTGACAGGTTGCAATGAATGGCAGACTGGCTTTAAGTGTTCTCTTTACATCTTTTTTGCTTTGAATTTCCTAGCACCCTTTTTGAAGGAAGTAGAGCTTATTTTATTTTATCAGAATTTGTTGCTTACAATAAGCATTGAAGTCTTTCCTCGATTACACTCTGTAAACAATGCTTCTATTCCAGTCTGTAAACAAATGCTTCAGGAAACAGTCACAGGTTTGTAGAGCTGTCGTTTGCAGCTGCCATGTCAGTGTGAAATAATTAAACCTCACAGCACCTTTGTGAGCTCTAAAAACAGGGATATCCAGAGAAAGAACATGGCATCTGTCAAAGGGTTTCAGTATTCCTGAGCACAGAAGTGTTTCAGTGCTGTGATCTTTCAGGAAGCAGTGAAAGTGGAGGGTTTCATTGTGGAAGAGGTAGCTGGAAGAGTTCTTTTCCCCTTGGTCCCTTCTGCCAGGCAGACCAAACAGCCTTTGCTGGGCTCAGGAGAGCAAATGCCTTGAGCCACACTGGAGCTTTTCTTCTGCTGTGTATTGCTCCTGCATTTCACCTGCAGCACTGGCATCTGTACTGCAGAGGAAGAGCATAGGCCAGAGAATTTGTATAGGAGAGAATATCCCTTTTAAACAGAATGAAATTACTGCTTGAGCCAGGGGATTTCTGGAAGACAGTCTGAGATTTGATCTATCCTTATATATTTTAATCCGGTCATTTCTTTCCTGGTCCGCATGGAGCAGCCTCATCCCTTTGTTATTCTCACTTTTCCCATCAGAAGTAACTGTCATTCTTCACATTCAGTTGCTGTTTCCTCTGGCAGGCCCTCCTTTCACTCTTTTGCTGCTGCTTCTGCCTCATGTGCTTCCTTACACTTTCTCCTATCCCTCTGAAGGATGCTGCTATCACCATAGATAATCCACAGATCTACATCCATAAGCTGCATCCAGTATTTCTCTGTCCCTCATCTTTCTCTGTTGTTTTACATGAACTTCCAGTTCTTGAGGCTTTTCCAGTGGTCCATGTGTTGGTGCCTGTACAAGGACAGTGGGCTGACCCTGTTAAGTGGATGCTGTGGGCAGCAAAGTCCTTTGATTTCCTGCTGGGAGTTTTGTGGTGGCTGAAGCTGCAGGTCTCACAGCACCAACACCTAGGATTTTCCCTCCTACAATGAGGGTGTGCAAGTAAATAATTCAGTGAGAAGGGAGTGACAGACTTCACACCTCAGGCAAGCCACACTATGGATTTACACTTCAGCAAAAGGATTTTTTTTTTTCTAAAGAGAACATATGAGAAATGCAGAGGGCACTATCCAAAATAACTGGACTTCTTAGCTCTTGCTTACATACAAAAATGCTCATGATTATGGTAACTAGGAAATCAGAGGAAAGCATTTTCTCTTTATAGAAAGTTTACAAACAAGAGAGACATAAATTCATGTTCTTTGCCCATTTCTTGCTTTCACATAGAAATAAAGAGAGAGAATCTCTCTTTTCTCTTTCAGAGGGTAGGGAATTTATTGGGAGAGTAGCTAAAAAAAACTTACAGAGAATCTTGCTTTGACTATTCTGTGAGGTCACAGAGTGGCTTTAAATAAAACTTAGGTTAGCTTATCTGCATCCCAGAAACACACTTTGAATTTGGGAATTTTGCTGTGATAGATACATGGAACTAAATTTAAGTCTGGTGTGCACGTTGGCCGTGTGACTGATATTTACTGCAGTGACAGGTTTCGTTTGGAATAGTTTTGCCACACATCAGAGCCTGTATTTATTCTGGTAGTTATCCAGATACTGTATCAGAAAGCCTATAAAATAATAGGTCATGCTGGGTGGGGTTAATAATTAATTCCCCAATAACACAGATATTTTTCTTCCTGTTACCAGTGATCAGTCATGCTTCCTGTATCATTTTTTATGAGGGGAAAAAGGCAAATTCACCTGAAGGATTGATGGAAGACAAAGCAAAGGAATAGTTATTGTTCTGGAGAGGAACTAAGTATTTATTTCTCTTATGCATGTCAGTAATGGGGTAAAAGAAGGTCTCAGTAATTCAGTTATGTAGCTGCAAGGCTGGAGTGTTGGCAATTTTCTTCATGATGTAGTTGGTGAAGACCGTTTCCATAAACATCATTGATTCCCTTCCCAAAATATTTTTCACTATTTGCTGCAAAACTTTTGGGCTACTTTGTGGAGGATCCTTCTTTGCATGCCCTGCTAGCAGCCAGCACAGCAGTCAGGAGAGCTGCAGCTCTGTTTCTGTTGTGGGCATGATGTTTTCTTGATCAGGAAGATAAGAACTTAAGTTTCTATTGCCAGTTAGAATTCAGCTTATTTGAAGTGTTTATGTGGCTTCCTATGTGTTTTCTCAAGTCAGCTGTGTCTGTTGTATTCTGGGTGGGACTTTTGCTTTTGGGCTTTCTCTGCACTTCTTTATGTGTGTGGGTGTTTGAGAAACCTGCACATGGTTTCAATAAAGTTTGCTTTCCAAACAAGGTCTGGCCCTCACCCTCCCTCCAACTGCAGTTTGAGACAGACAGCAAGGAGAGCTCTCCTCTGAAGAACAGCCTGGAATTCCCTCTCAAGTGCCAATAGGCTAAATGCGTTTGGCATAAGAAACCAGTACATGCTGCTCCATAAACAGATCTTATGAATCCTTGTAAATAATATGGTAAGAGTGAAGAGTTGCATGTTCCCAGTTTTCATAATACCCTGGGAGCAGAACAGCCCAGAGCCTTAGGAGCACCACAAATCTCATTTTTCAGGCACAAACCCCCTTATCTGTATTAATGGGGGAATGCAGGAACCTGTCACACGCAGGCTGTTTGGATGGATCCTGCCTTGGAGATAAGCTTTCTTTAGGAAATGAGACATAATAAAGAATGGATGTGAATTCTGCTATGCTAATAGACACAGTTCCCTCGGAGCAAGCAGCAGCTGATTCCCATTAACATGAACTTTTAGGCCATATGTTACTTTTGCATATATGCCCTGAAAAAACTCTTCCTGGGAAACAAGTACAGCAGCTACAAGGCTTTGAGTTTGTTCCAACCTCCTCTGCCTCTGCTGGGGAGAGTGGGAGTTACAGAGAGGAAAGCACCATCAGAGAAAAGACAAGTATGGAGATAGAGGTCCTAATCCCTGCACAGCAGTGCTTGTGGCCATCCCCCTTGCCATGGTAGCACAAGGTGGCTGGCAGGTGTCCAACCACTTGGGATTTTCCCCTGCCTGCAGACATTTGGTTTCTGAGTGCCTTTTCTAGGGCTGGATGTTTCCAGGAGAAGCTGGGTTAAGATAGACGGTCCCATTTGTTGCCCTGCCTCCCAAAGTGGCTCTCTAGGGTCTTCCTCTACTTCAGCTCCCCAGGTAAGCAATGCAGGTGCTCTTCCTCTTCTCCCAGGCTTGGAAGTGTTCTCTTTCTGTGTCAGCACTCGTGTGGCACGGTGCAGCTCTGTGCCACAGGGTGAGGAACACTTCAGAAACACTCACCAGACTTAGACACCATGGAGAAGGTTGAGCACCACCTAGGGACAGTTATCCTCCAAATTCTTTTCTTAAATTTAAGAGCTGGTACATGAAACTGCCAGTGAATGCCTCCAGTGCAGATGGTCACAGGCAGTGCTCAATATTGGGGCCATTCTTGTTTAGTGTCTTCATCAGTGACTGATGGTTGAGTGCACCCTCACTAAGTTTGAAGATCAGACTGAACTGGGCAGGAGTGTTGATCTGTTTGAGGGGAAGAAGGCTCTGCAGAGGGACCTGGACAGGCTGGATTGATGGGTGGAGGTCGATTGCATGAGGTTTCCCAAGGCCAAGTGCCAGGTCCTGCACTTTGGTCACAACAGCCCCAGGCAGTGCTGCAGGCTTGGGAAGAGTGGCTGGAAAGCTGTCTGGCAGAGAAGGACCTGGAGGTGCTGGTTGGCAGCTGAATATGAGCCAGCAGCATGCCCAGGTGGCCCAGAAGGCCAGCAGCATCTTGACCTGTATCAGGAATAGTGTGGGCAGCAGAAGGGCAGTGCTGGTGCCCCTGTAGTCAGCACTGCTGGGGCTGCACCTTGAGTGCTGTGTTCAGAGGGGCTGGAGGGTGTCCAGAGAAGGGCAACCAAGGTGGTGATGGGTCTGGAGAACAAGTCCTGTGAGGAGAGGCTGAGGGAATTGGGAATGTGTAGTTTGGAGAAGAGAAGGCTGAGAGGAGACCTTAGGACACTCTACAACTGCCTGAAAGGAGCTTGTAGGGAGGTGTCAGTCTGTTTTCCCAAGTTACAAGTGATAGAACAAGAGGAAATGGCCTCAAATGGCACCAGGGGAGGTTTAGTTTGGATATTAGGGAGAATTCCTTGCATTGGAACAGGCTGCCCAGCAAAGTGGTGTAGTCATCCCTGGAGGTATCCAGAAATCCAGATGTAGATGTGGCACTTTGGGACATTATTTAGTGGTTTTGGATTGACAGTTGGACTTGGTGATTTCAGAGGTCTTTTCCAGCCTTAATGATGTGAAGATTGTATGATAAAAAGGGCATGGTTTTTGTCCTGTCTCTTTACCAGTGAAACCCTGTAGCACAGATGCTGTTTCAGTTATAATGGGAAATGCTTGTTCTCTCTCATGTCCCATAATGGAAGTGCAGAACATGGCATGAGGGTATATATATATTTTTAGTGAGCTTCTGTGGCTGTCTTATGGTGTTTAGCTTCTTAAATGGCTGCTCTGAAAACTCCAAGAGATTTTATGGCTTCCGACACATCTGTGGCTTGTGCTGACTTCAGGAGAATCATGATTTTCCCTTGTTGATTTTGGATTTGGTGGTGTTTTCCAGACTGGCCCACACAGTATTTAAAAACATTCTTAACAGTTCCCTTGGTTGCAGTGTGCTACAAATGGATTCTATTTCACTGTCTCGATGGTTCCTTACTGAGTCTAATATTCTGAAGTTCTGATTCCTGATAGTTTTGAGAAGAAAACTACATTGCAGTTGGATAACAATGACTGTCTTGGCAGTAAAATCTAGTCTCATCAGATGCTATTTTTTGGGTTTTATAATAAAAGCTCTCTGCTTTCTTTTACTGTAAGGACATGATTACAGTTGGCAAAAAGAACAGGATTTATCATTACTTTTTTTGCTTGTACTAGAACTACACATACTCATACTAGTATATGATGTGTATAATGTACTGCAAGATGGTGGAAATACATCTCTATAATGATTGCAAGATGTTCATGAATGCTACTTGTTAATAACAAATAACTTGGTCAGAAGACACTGATTTTCTGCACTGTTGTGGGGTTTTTTCATTGTGTTTTACTAATGATCTCTAGATGCTCTTCTGTAACATTTTGTGATAGTGATTATTGTTTGTCAAACAAAGCAATGCTATCAGGTGCATCTGTATAGCTGCCAGAGACTGACCAAGGAGGGTGATGTATTGAATATCTGCTTATTAACAGAGTTCCATTTATTATTTCCATTGAATGAGTCATGTGGGATGTAAGCAAAGAACAAACTGTGATAATGTAATTAAAGACTGCATCATAGTGCAGACACAGAAGGGAGCTGATTAAGGATGCATATGCAACTATATATCTGTTTTTTTCCAGCCTTCAAATGCTGGACTTTGCAACCATCATGTTGGTTTACCATGGTGTTTTCAGACCTTACTTTTAAGCAGCACTTTCTGCATAGGTCAAGTGTGTGGATCCAGTCTGTTCCAAGCTCTGCAAATCCTTCTCTGTGATCCTGGTGTGCCTGTTCCTGCTCATGACTGCTTCCCTTGCTTGCTGGTAGCCGAAGCCTTTCTAAGGCCTGTGGTTTTGCACAGAATGTCTCTGAATCACATGTGTTTGTTGCAGGAAAAGATGTGGAAGGAAACAGCCCACCAGCACTGAAGGATGAGACACCACAGACTCCAAACTCCATTAGTAAGGTACTGTGGGGTAGGGATCCATCCTTAGTCTTGCTTTCATTTCTTCTCAGGCTGTTATTTATCGTTCTTACTCTCTTTTTTTTAAAGTCATTGTGAAAGCCTCTCCCTCAGTTCCTGCAGGAACTGTGTGTGCATATTTTGAGAGAAATAAAATGAGTGGGTTTGCATGGGTTGGATGAGAGAGAAGCCCACACTTTTCTCTGACTCCATAGCACCTATCACAGAAGAACCCTGTTCATTTGGACCTCATTTGGCAGTGAAATTAAATATGCATAATTACAGTTGAAAGGCTGATTTTGTTAGCAGAGGTGTCTCCTGCTGTTCCTGATCAACAAGGCAATCATAAACGTTAATTGTTTTGGAAGAGAAAACTGTAATGCTTAGTGTATTGTATAGCCTCCAAAACTGTGAGAGGAGATCCCGGGAGAGAGTTCTGGGAGCTGGTGTAACAGGAGAGGAACATGAACTAACCCCACTTTCCTGAATGCAGTGTTTCCCTCAGGCTTGTTATGGAGAAGTCAAACTGGGTCTAAAGGCTGTGGGTGTTCAGGACCTGGCTTTACATCTGGAGTGACTGTGTGCCTGGGTTTGATTTCCTGTAGAGATTGATCGACCTTCTAAATTAGATCTGGCTTTGAGATTCATATAAGGGCTTTTTTTGGCTGCAGCTCCCTAACATGTTTCTGGAGGGTAACTAGAAATAGAAGTGAGGCCTGTTAATAAATTTTTAACTAAATTTATTCAACTCTGAAGCTATAAAATGCAAATGACACCAGCTGAAATGAAAACGTAACATGAAGGAGGCAGCTGCAGACAAGTGATTTCTTATAATACATGAAAACAGGCTCTGCCTCTTCAAATACATTAGGCTGTGATTGCCTGGAGCTTGCAGGTGGTTCTGCCAGGTTGCCCTGGCAGAGGTCAGCACAGGGAGATGATGATGAGGAGGAGAGCTTTGGGATTATGCAGCTAGGGCTTTTGAATGTGTCCTCTGCTGCTGCTGGAACCTGGCAAACTGCAGACTGATGCTGGCTTTGCTTTTTGGGGCAGGTTCCTCCTGGGAACCCAACCTCCCACTTATACTGGCAGTGGAGAAGCCCAAGGACCAGGTAACTGCATCCAGGGCTTTGTTTCAAAGCCACGTGTTTTGCATGACTTACAGGGAGTGGTGTGAAATACTCAATGACTTAGGAATGTAAAGAAGATTTTCCTGGATAGGACAACTCAGACCACTGACAAGCTGTCCAAATTTGTGACTCTCTGGCAACCTACAAGGTACTTTTCCCTCTGCCTTCCCTGAGCCACCAAGCTGAGAAATGGGTTGTCAGAGAGATGCAAGGATTTGTCTCCCATGTGATGGCTCTTTTTGCTTTTCTGAAACAGAACTTATGACCAAGGCACAGCACACTGATGGGCTGGCATCCCCCACACCAGTTGGTCAGACCTTTTTTCTGTGAAATGATTTGAGACTTCACCTCCCCTTTTTGCTCCTGCCACAGTCTCCAAAGCATAACTGGTGTTTGCTGTGATCTGCTCTTGTGCTTGTGTGGTTTTGTCTAAGCTGTGTGAAAGGGACCTGTCCAGCTATCATTGAATATTTTCCTTCTCACACTGACATGCAGCATGGTTTGTGGCTATAGTAGCCAGAGAGGTTTCTGTGTCACTGGGAAGGGAAAAGAAAGTGAGTCTTTTGAAACTGAAGGCATTGTAATGTGATTGCATCAACTCATGACATAAAGAAGAGGGAGTCTGAGAGCTCAGTGTTTGTTTCACATCATTGCAGTAAATTTATAAATGGGAATTATATTGGATACATTTTTTCCTTCCCTAGTACAGCTCATTTTTGTGTCATACCCATTAAATCAAGGTGGCCAAGGGCTGAGCTTATTCATAAAACTGTCATGAGTAAGGAGAAAAGGCAGTGCCTGACCCCAAAATATCACAGTCTGAATGCATCAGATACATGAAAGGTTGGACGGAAAAGAGGCACAGAAAGAGAAATAACTTCCCAAGGTCACATAAAAAGTAGCAGAGTGCAGACTGTCACATAACTTTCCCAGGTTTTGGACAATTTGCTGACAGCACCTATCCAAACAGGGGTCCTCATCGTATGTTGGGCTCCATGATTTTGGGAAGAGTAATATTGTGACCATGTCTAATAAAAGTAAAGCATTTTTTTCAGCCCGTCAGCACAATCATAAGATCAGTCTGCAGCCCCTGAAAATGAGTTTTAACAGCACTGACACTATCAAACAAGATTTGAACTGACTGTGTATTTTGTGCCTCGCTTAGCAAGGCCAAGATGAGAATGATGATTTCCTGTATTATCTCTAACATGATTAGGTCATTTATTTCCCAGTCATGTTCCTGGACATCTCAGCTAGGGCAGCAGTCATTGCCAATATCCAGTCTAATTGTGAAAGATCTATACCAGCTCCCCCATACTTTTTCTTCCCGTAATTGAATTGTTTTCAAATCTGAAATCAGATGGGCAGTTTTCCATTAGACATAAGAATAAGGGATTTGTTTTGGTTTGGTTTTTATTTTGCCAACATTAATGTCTCCATGGAAGAAATAAGAAGACAATTTGGTGGTGATTTTTGCAACAATTTATGAGTATAAAAAAGAAGTTTGGGCTGCACTGCAAATCTGCATTTTCTGCACCTGCCCAGGGTTCTGCTGCTGAAGGCTGCAGTCAGCTCTTTCATGGATTTCTGGGAAACACAAAGGACACTTCATTAGCTGTAATTTGAAGATCTTCATGTTAACACATTCCTGTTTCCTCTTTCCCTCTTTTTTTCAGATTGAATATAAGCTTTGCAATGGGTCTGACAAAGAGTGTGTGTCTCCCACAGCCAAATTCATGAAGAAGGAAACACTGAAGGTATGTGCAGAGCAGCCAAGTCAGCATCAGCTGACTTACTTTTACAAAACAAGTTATTACTTTCCAAACAAACCATTGGGAGCTACTCTGAGTCATTTCCTAAGTGCCAGAGAAGCTTCTGACTCTTCCAGGAGTCATAGGCCAAGGGCATTTACAAGCTTCATGTACAAGATTACATTATATGCTGTGAACAGCTCAATGTAATTATTTCCCTCTGTTCACATGTTCCAGAGCCATTAGGCACCTCAGGAGAATTGTAATCTTTCATTGCTCTTGTTAGGAGGGGTATGGGTGGGTAATCTAAGCAAATTGTTGCTTGAACACTTCCTTGTCTACCAAACCAAAAGTATAAATAATTTGGTTTGAATGAAATTCTGGATTTTATCTATTTAATTTGAGGAGTGGATAGGACAGGGTATTCAGCCTCTTTACATTTTCCCCCAAAGAAAAACCAAATGAGGTTATGTTTAGTGGAACTTCAGGAGCAAAGGAAATACCTGCTCTCTTGTTAGGGTTTTGTTCTTGTGCTCATTTCTGGGGAACCTGTGCTGGGTCAAATTCTAGCTGTGCTATACATAGCTGTCCTTAATGCATTATGTTCTTTCCTCCCCAAAAGAGGCCATGATTACAGCTGCTGTATTTTCTCTGTTCTCAACTAGGTACAAAAAAAAAATTACAGACAGGAGAAGAAAAGAGCCACCAAGCAACTCTTCAGTGCTCTAAAGGATCCCAGTGTAGTGATCACAGCAGACTGGCTGAAGGTATTTAATACAGACTATTGCATATGAGGCTGTTAAAAAAACAGAATACTCTTATAGAGTTGAAGTTTGGCCTATGGACATTGAAGGCAACAAGACCTTAGGCAAAATCCTAAACTTCCTGAGAAACTTCCTTGTTCTTGAAATTGTTATCTTTATTAAAAGTTATCATATACAAAGTCATCTGTAAAAGAAAGAGCATACATTGAGCTTGACAGAGAAGTAAACCAGCTGGAGAAGGTGCTTTTAAAAATGGGATATTTGACCAAACCCATTAATAGCTCTTAAAGTCATTAATAAGACTGTTCAGATAATGCAAGGTATTTTCGTAAAGGAAGTCTCATGTAGTGTGGCCTTGGGAGGAATGCATACTGGAAATACTGTATAAATGCTGTTTTTCTTTTAAGGAGCAGCATAAATGCAGCTTTTTGTTCTCTCCTGTTTCCCTCCAGATTCGTGGGACTCTGAAAAGCTGGACCAAGCTGTGGTGTGTTCTGAAGCCAGGAGTGCTGCTGATTTATAAGACGCCAAAGATCGGACAGTGGGTTGGGACAATCTTGCTCCATTCTTGTGAGCTCATTGAGAGACCCTCCAAAAAGGATGGCTTCTGTTTTAAACTTTTTCATCCTTTGGATCAATCAATCTGGGCTGTGAAGGTAATGATGATAATCCTGATGAGCTGAACAACTCCCTCTTGGTCACTGAAGTGTCAAAGCACTAATATTATCTAGCACTGATATTACTGAGCTTTGCAGTTACTCACTTGTTGTTAGTGATGGTGAATTGAGTGCAAAAAAAGATGAAAAACACTGAAGGTTGGTGATGGCATGACACTGAAGGAACGTGGTGCATTGTGTTCAGTTGTACAGGTGTGTCATTCTTGCTGTGTGGATGCACACATTCACTAGGGAAAGGGGAAACCTGTCAGTGAAGGACAAGAAGATCAGTACCTAGAAGCTATGCTAAGCCATGGTATAGCTCTTTCAAAAGAGATGAGAAACAGACCCAATTAACTGACTTCCCCAAAACAAGGAGGCACAAATCACCAAATGCTTTCCACAACACTGGAGGAGTTCTGACGAAGTGACAAAAAACGGATTAATAGTTTGGGGTTTTTTTTCTAATGTCCCTGAGGTTTGGGTTTGTTTCTAATGGGTTTGGAACCCAGTGGTCTGTTCAGCATTGACTGTTCCACAGAAGTGTGGCTTTGAAGTGGTTACCCTGAATCTTCTTTGAAATGGAAATAGCAACGTTTTCTTTTCTTAACTTTGAGTTGTTCTTCAGTCTGTTGTTACACACTGACAGTCTCTCTCAGTACACACAGTAGCTCCTGCAGTGACCTCCTGGATCTCACTGCAATGCAAATGATTAATAACTTCTCACACTTCTTAGGGTAACTCCTGGCAAATTCTAAAGAGCTGCACTTTTTATTATTATTATTATTTTCCTTTAAGAACAGGAAAAAAGGGAAAAAAATCTAATATCTATGAGCAAAGAGAAATACCTCCTGAGAGGCACTGAGAGCAACATCTGTTGGATACCCTGAAGACAAAACTGAAATGTTCTTGAGCTTGTGTTTTCCCATTAAAAACAGTGACTCAACAGAGTTATTGCAGATATAAATTCTCTAGGAGATATCCAAGCTACTGCCTTGCTGCAAGGTGGTCAGCAGAGAAAATGGTCAGAAAGACACATGTGAAGAGGAATGAAGGCATTTGTTATTGACATCAGCAGGTCTAACAAAATGGAGACAAAACCTTGTGGGAGCAGATCTAGCAGCCTCACTTCTGCTCATTCCTGCAGCTCGTTGAATAGCTTTAAACACAGCTGTACAATCACTGTAAAAAGTCTTCTGATTTTTTGTTGAGGTAGGAGGGGAGACTTAAAATTCACTTCAACAGCCAGGGGTAAAAGCTGCTGATCTCTGATCTATGCCCAGATGCACAGCTTTTGCTGTAAGTCCTAAAGGTTTCATTTCTTCCTTGGTTCTTAAACAATTTTGGAAGTTTTGATACCTTTCTAATTCAGACCATGCACACATGAAGGTTGTTGATAAGTTGCTGTCCATCACCAAAAAGATTCCCTGGGACTTGACAGGTCAGCTGAATTCTTGTGCAAAGCACAGTCAGGAGAGGGAGTGAAAGAAAGAGAAACAAAACCACAGTCAGGTACTGAAAAGTATATTTTAATTTTGTTGATTTTAAGAGCTTTATTTCATTCCTTTAAATAAAGAAGTACTAGTAATGGGCTTCTGCTCCTCTTTTACAGTTGATTGTTCTGTTCCATTTTACAGCACAATTACTTTCATCTTCATCCTTAGTTACCCACAATACTGTTTATAAAAGGGTTTTTTTCCCCCTTCTTAAAGATTTGTTTTGCAGATTTCCAAGACTAGATGTCTTGTCATACTACCTCAGTGAGTCCACTTCATTTTTCAAAACATAATCAACCTCTGTTTGATAATGCCTTTAGAGTCTCAAATCAAACATAAAGACAGGAATAATCTGAAGCTGATCCTTTCTGTGTTGTGCTGTCTGGAGACTGGAGCTGAGTGCTGGGTCCCAGTGCAGCAGGGATACCATTGCCTTTTAGTGAGAGATGATCATTGTTTTGGAGGTCTGAGACTCCAAGCAGGCATGATGCTCAAAGGCTGAGAGACAGAGAGCATCATTATCTCAGCTGTGCAGATACAGAACCTTATTTACTCTGTGGAGATTATGACCTCATTTTTATGTCCTTCTCCCTTTTCTTCTTCTCCCCTTCTTTCTGTGGGAAACAGCCCCCTCCATGTATGAGCATGCCTTACTACTGAATACACTTCCTTGAGAGAATGACCTGGCTGCTCCTTCTCTTTCTTCACATGTTTAAGTATCTGTTAAAACCTTATTTTAGCTCCTCCTTTCCTTCTCTCCCCTTTTTTTTAATAAGTTCTCTGGATCTATACTGTTAGTTATGGGATTATCTCCCCTAGCAGAGCAGATATCAACCTGAAAAAAATAAGGTTTGGTGTTCTCAACAGTCCTCAAAGACCCTGCTCAGCTGCAAGCTACTGAAAGATAAAAATGCCACTGGGAATGATGCCTGATTGCATTAATGTCACTAGTAATGTCTTGAGCTGCTCTGCTCTGGTTTATTAATCAAATTTCAACTCTGCCAGTCTTGACTATTAAGCTTTTGCAGTCTTAATTTTGTGAACCTCTTGGAGGAGAGTAACAAGGATCCTAGTTTCTCCTGGCAGCAAAAGAACCCCACAGATGTGAAGACAAGAAGCTAGACTGGAGGCTGCTGTCTTAGCACTGCATCTTCATGGCAAGACTCATGATGCAATTTGATCCTTGTCCTGTGCTCACGTTCTTCATTCTTCCCAAATGTGTTTTTTTCAGGAAGCAGAATGGGATACTATAAAGGCCCACAGAAGGGAGGAGTGTCATACCCAAACTGTAAAAATTTGCCTACAGATTCTCAGCATTGTGTGGTATACTCTTCAGAAACTCTTGAAATTTGAGCATCCTGGAGAAAACTGCTTGTTCCACCCTGCAGTTGGCATAGTGGCCATGCAAATATTGGTGGTGGTCTCTGCTCTGCGTTTATTTCTGACATGATGCCTGCCTATTTGTAAAAGGCTCTGATTTCATGTTGTTTGTTAAAAAGTGAGGAAGAGAAGGAACTGGAGGAGCCTGAGTGACTTTGAAAATGCAAGGGAGGAGGTGAAATAGGAGAACAGTCTCCTGTTTATTTCAGCCACTTCATGGCATAAAGTCCATGCCATGGAGAGTATGAAGCTGTGCTCACCAAGTACAAAAACTACTCACTTTCATCAGGTTCTGGAGCTCAAGAGAGGAGAAAACAGGGAGGAGATGAAGATGGGAGCACGTGGTTCTGCTCAAAGAAGTGCTTCATCCATAATGCTCCCTGATTCTGCCTCCTTGGAAATAATTTCTGGAGGGTCATGCTGAAGGGATGGTGGCACGGTGTTTACAAGACACTTAAATCTTTTTTTTTTTTACCACAGCTCCTAAACTAAAGGCAACATGAACAATCAAAGCCTCTTTTTGTTAAAGCCTGAAGTGGTTGTCACCCCAGGCACATGGCCTCAAGGGTCTCAAAGGGTCTGGATGTAGAGGTGAAGGGCTACAACCCAGCACACATGCCCAAGCTGGGAAGCCTTTGGTCCTCTGCCTGTGGTTTTCCCTGTCCCTTCCTTCCCCACAGGCAGGTTTTGTCCCAGGTGATGGGGATGAGATTATTTCACTTCTGAGGATCTGAGCAAACAGAGCAGGTTCTGGGCTTAGACCAAGCCCTCTTTGTCTCAGAGCTCCTTACTGCTTTAGAGGTGCAGCAGCAATGTTGTGACCACTACTGAGTCTCTCTAAATTCCTCCATCTGCCCCTTCCTTTTTTTCCTGTTGCAAACACACTGCCCAGGAAGGGTAGAAAGACACTGGACAGTCCATTGCTTCATCTGTGCCTTACATCTTTTTGTGTGCATTTCCAGGGCCCAAAGGGTGAAAATGTTGGTTCGATCACTCAGCCTCTTCCCAGCAGCTACTTGATTTTCAGAGCAGCCTCTGAATCAGATGGTAAGTTCTGCTCTTTGTTTACTTCCTCCAGATTGCATACTCTTTGCTAGTTAAGAAAATAGGTTGATGCAAAAAAACCCCAAACTAACAACACAGAAAAAATGGGGGCCTGAGATGCCATTAGCAATGGTCAGAATGGGACATTTCATGTAGAAATGTGAAACTGTCCTTTCTGGATGTGTGTCTGGAAGAAGGACCTTGGCTTGTAGCTGTGGGAATAACACTGAGTTAGTATGTATTAAAGGATGAAAGGAGTCAATCCCAAAATTGGGGTGAGAGAGTGGCTTAACTATTTTTTCAGTCCAGCAAAGACTTTACTGGGTTAGCTGTCTAAGTCTTACACTAGGTGGAGACCTGCTGGAGGAAGATTACAAAGTAAAAGTGAAGAAATGTTGATAGCTGTCTCTCAACTGCCAGAATGCTCCTGTAACCACTCTGTACAATGGTTTAAGGTATAGCAGGACCAGATGCTGGTGACTCCACATGCAAAATAACATTCTGAGAATTCACAAAATTATGGAAGGTAAATTTAGGTCAATATGTAACAGACACTCCAGCTTGCTACGTGAAAATCTCTGTAAATGACTTTAGCAGACTCAAAATATCAGTGATTTATAAGTAGATAAGAGGATTAAAACCATGTTTCCATTCCATTTGACCTTCAGACTACTGTAATTTTTTTGGCATAGCAAATTAACCCAGGCTGTTCATTTTTATGGATATTTTTCACCTACTGCACCAAGGGTGCTCGTGTAGCCCATGTGCTCCTTTGAGTCTCATCTCAAGAAGCTTTAAGGACATGATGTTTTATGAAGCACAGTGGGCTTTAAAATCAGTGTCCTTCTGGATCCAGTGATAAAATTTTCCACCTTGCTAAAGGCTGAAAATGGGACAAAGCCAAGTGCACCTTTGACATGGCACGTAGAATAGGAGGAAATCTTCTTTCATTACAAGCTTGGTGTGCTATTATTCCCACTGCTGTGCCAAGAGGGCTTTTCATAGTGAGGGATTCCATCTTGACATCTTGCTTCCTTAGAGATCCATGTAGATTTTCTTTCCACTAACTGAACTAGAACATGCATAAAGGGACAAGTGTGGCAACTGTATGTGTTCAAAACAAATTGCTGTCTCATAAAGTACTTTTTTTTTTTTTTTTTTTTCTGGTATTTCATCTGTCACCTAATGAACCTCTTTGGTTCTGGTGGAAACCTGGTGGTTAAACCTTAGACCCAGCCTGTGGCTGAATTTATTTTCTTCTTAGGATTTCTGCCATATTCCAGTAATATGGAATTAAATAGTTTAGATTTGTGCTAAGAAACCTTATCTATAAAAGCTCCCAAGCTAGCAAGAGCTCTCAAGAGAGCATCATAGGTAAGGCTTTTCTAGCTGGGCTCTCTGTCTGGGTCATACACCACATGCTGAAAAAGCAGAAAAGGGACCATGTGAGAATTTTCAGTATTTAAATGCCTGTGGAAAGCTTTCTGCCCAGTCAATTATGACATGTCTCTGGTATCAGAAGAGCTTAAAATAGTGAGTTACTGGAACATATTTTTAAAGCCAAGATGTTGGCCAAGATTCTTGGAAAGCTTGGTTGTCACACTTGGAGATGAAGTGACCTGGAAATGGTATTATCAGTAGGTGGTGAGAAACAGGCAGACAAGGGCATGTGGAGTAAAAACTGTTACATTTTACAAAATCTGTATAAACTGCAGCAAATTAAGGCTACCGCTTTGCAATTAATACACTTGGATTTCAAGCTGAGCAGACTACTCACTACTAGAATGGTTGCAGACTGTTCCATGGCTGAGTTTTTTGTTTCTTCAACACAGAACAAACACAGAGGATGCATATGGTGAAGAGAGACAGGAGCTGAAGGTAAAAGAGCTTAGCTAGCTGACACAAATGGGGCAATCAGGTGGAATCTGTTCCCTTGAGTTATGTTAGAATATATTTGTAGTGTTTTCACATCCCCTCCATAGATCCTCTGTGATTCTGCAGCACTCCTGAGGTGTCCTGACCATGTTCTTCTGAACACAGCCTCCCATGTTAGTAGTGGAAAATGAACCCCAGAGCAATTGGCAGATTTGACAGTAATTCACAGAGGCCTCTGACTTGCTGGGGAATATTGAGTTGCAGCATATGTTAGACACACAGTTCTGCAATCCAGGCAACTATATCATGTTCAGCAGCTGGGTGGCCTACTTCTTCTCTCAGCATTTCAGAATCACTTTTTTCCCCTCTGCTGTACCATCTGTGTCAGGCTGGTGGTAGGATTTAAGGTCTTGGCTTCTGGACAGCCTGCAGTACCACTCCAGCAGCAGTCTGTTCTGTGATATATTTTAAAGACATCTGGAAGGTCATGTCAGCTGACAGGGCTCAACCTGCACAAACATGGAGTCTTTCTTTCTTAACAGTTTCAAAAAAGAAAATTGCTTTTTCCAAACCAGTGACTGTGCATGTATTTCAGATTTTTATACTGATGAGTGGCTTAGAATTAGTAGAATCACAGAATCATAAAATTTCTCAGGCTGGAAAAGACCTTCAGCATCAAGCCCAGATCAAGATTCAAGATCAAATCCAGCCTTGTCCTAATCCTATTACCCTATTCCCAATAACCCACCACTAAACCATGTTCCCAGGCACAGTATCCAGGCTCTTTTGAAACACATTCAGGGATGGAGACTCTACCACCTCCTTGGGGAGCCTGTTCCAGTGCCTAACAACCCTTTCTGTAAGGATATCCTGATATATCCAACCTAAATCTGCCCTGACACAACTTGAAGCCATTTCCCCTTGTCCTGTCATCTGTCACCAGTGGGAAGAGACCAACCCTTTCAGGTAGCCTCCTTTCAGGTAGCCTCCATTGCCTGATGTGGATGGAGGTGTGTGGGTAACCTGATGGTGTGGCTTACAGTCTTCTTTCTGGTGTCTGGTCCTTCACCTGAAATTGGTGCTCTGACCTGGGGAGGAAATGAGATTATTGAAATGGGGGTCACAGACAGAAGCCATGACCCAGGAGGAAGACTGCAATTTGAAACCAAGTTCACAATGACATATATCACTGGATCCTGGCAATGCTGGAAAAGATAGAAGTCACCTTCTTAGCTTTATGTCTGCCCTTCATAATCCTTAGCCCTGTCACAGCAGTGACATCCAAGTGACATCCAGTGACAAAATCCAGGCATTTGCAACCAGACTTCATTTAGGTAGGTGCATAAATTGCACCTGGAGCTTACTGAGAGATCCTATCCTTGCATCTTGGCAGCCAAAGTGTTTGAAATCATGCACACAAGTTCTGTACCAAGTGGTACAGAAAAATAAGCAGTCAGCTGAATACAATGACCTTAATGTTCACTGACTGAACCAAATCAGCCTCTTCCTCATCATTTGTGATTTGTGTTCACTTGAGCAAGAATTCATTGTTTCCAGGTGACAGTCTACTTCAGGTTGATTTTTAAAAGCATCTATCATATAAATGTAAGGCACAAGGCCAAAAGCTGGATGACTTTAATAATTCAAGAAGAGTAATATTCCCTTAGTGATACCTCTCTGCAGGAATGCATGGTTATTAGATCTTAGGCTTTTGAAGTCTTAATTGGCCAGAGATTAATCCCAGTTCTGCAGCAACAAGAATGAAATGGCAAAAAAGTAAAGTCCTGGGCTGAGATTCCAATGATGTGATTCCATCTTGAGCAGATTTTTGTTATTGGCTGGTGCTGAGGGAATATTGGCTGCTCCTCTCTGATCAGCTGTGGCAAAATGTGGCAGATAGACATGGCACATCAGATTAGGAGTTGTTAGAGGTGAAATGATGGTGGCTGTAAAGAATTGCAAAGCTTAGTGTTTTCAACACTGCCTGTTTTGTGTTGTTTTGGTTTTCTCTGTGGGGTCTTGTTGTGGTTTTTAGATCTGTTCAAAGACTCGGAGAGACTCAAGGTATTTCTTGAACTGAGTTAGCAGCAAAACCAACCTTCAGTTGTTTTGTGAGGTTTTTTTTCCCAAGGGGAGTAGAAGTGGGTTTTGTCTCTTGGTTTTAGTAGTTCTTTTTCTCTGTGAAAAAAAAGACAGTTGGTGTGAATGCATTCCTGCTGCTGTTTGGCCTTGTGCCCTCCGGGTGTCTGCATGGTGACAGCAGTGTCCTCTGGACCCAGGATGCATTCTGAAGGGAGCAGTGGCAATTCCCATTTGTGAAACTGTACTGCAGGAGTCATTTTAAAGGGACACGGGGTGCTTTTCCAGCCTGCTGAGCCCAAAAGATCTGGAGAAAGCATACAGAAAGTTTCAAAATATGGGATATGCATATTTGGCTTGGGTTTTGCAAAGTCAAGGCAACACACCTCCTTTAATAGATTTTTTTTTTCCCCAAACCCTTTCAGGAAAGAAGGAGCCTAGAACCCAGCTATTTTTAATTAATTTGTCAAAGTTTCCTTTGTGAAATTGTCACTGATGGCTGTCACAATTTTAATCATAGATTCACAGACTGGTTTGGATGGGAAGGGATGTAAGGGGTCATCTAACTCCAACCCCCCTGCATGGACAGGGACACCTCCACCAGACCAGGTTGCTCAAGGTTCCATCCAGCCTGGACTTGAACACTTCCAAGGACAGGGCACCCACATCTCCTCTGTGCAACCTGTGCTGTCTCAGCACCCTCACTCTAGAGAATTTCTTCCTAATCATCCTTTCCTCTGAAAAACTTCAAATCTTCTAAAAGAATCCCATTGTAACTCCTTTGCAGTTTGTTTTTGTTTCCTTCATGTTCCTGGGCTGTCATTCCTGTCTGAAGGAACCCACATTTTGCATCTCTCTGCTGTCTAATTACCCTGTATACAAAAAGACCCAACTTGTATCAGCCACTAAAAATTAGTAAATGTGAGAATTAAGGTAACCTTGAAGGCTTCATGCATAGTACCAGAACTATACCTGACAGCCTTTCATGATGTGACCACATCCTTTTTACTTGTTCTCTGGTTCCTGAGGGGGTGAGTAGACTTATCAGGTAAACCATCAGGTGATCCAGATGCCTGCATGTTTGTATCATTTTCACAATAAAGAAGAAGATTACTTATTAGCAAGTGATTCAAATGTAAAAACATTCCACGTAAGGCTTTAGCAAGGAAATGAGTTTATCTTGTGTACAATCCCTGAAATAGAGAGGGCATCATTTTACAGTATTATGCTGCACTTAACACACCCCTGACTTGCAGAGAAGTACTGTGGCCAGTTCATTTGCAGAGGAGATCCCACACTGTAGGACTGTTTTTGTGGTGTGTGTTTATTTGGATTCACAGCACCACCTGATGGCTGAAGGCCCAGTTCTGAGCTTGGGGATGTACAACATCCCTTGAATTCAATCTCTGTTAGAAATGAATATAAATGTATGTAAAGCTATCTGGACACATGCAGCATTTCCAGATGTCAGATCATGCAGTAGTCACCCTGCAGAACTGGTAAAGAAAAGCAAAGACAGAGGGGAAGTGAAAGGAGGTGACCCCTGAGCAGGAGTGTGCCCTCCTGTCTGGAATAGCCTGAAACAGGTTTTCATCTCGATGGGTTTGGGGGAGAAGGGATATGTAGGAGTGAGTGGATTGGTGCTTAGTGCAGTCATTAACTTTAATGGGTTATCCATGCAAATCCTCCTCCTGACAAGAAGGGGATAAATCTCTGCATGTAAAGCCTCAATGCAAGAATATTTGTTAAATACAAGGTCGTGTGAAATTAATTCCAACAGCCTTCAACCTTCCTAATCTCTTATTAACCATTATATGTGATTTTATTATTAAATCATATGCTGATGCTGGAGGAATTTATGAAGTTAGAAAAAAAGACTGGGCTCTGCGGTGCTTGTGGCTCAGTGTTCAAGTGTGATGCTTCAAAGTTTTGAAGTTTTTTCTTTTGCTGGTTGCATCTCAGTATCAAACCAGGCACTACTCAAATGTATCACCATTTCTATATATACATATGATCTAGATTATCTTTTACATTAACTTTGATCTTCATATGGAACCAAATTTAGATCATATCAGAGCTGATGGGAATTCTGCCCAAGGAAACAGCAGGATCCTGGTGAGATTTACACATATGCTTGATCCTAAATGTGTGGCAGAACTGAATGTAATTGAAACATTTCCCAAATGGGACCTAAGGATGAATGTGGTCCAGGAAAGACCTATTTGTAGCACTTGCTGTTACTAGAGCAAAATCGTTTTGTTTTCTTCACTGCCTCTGAAGCACACTTCTAATTACTGCAAAATATATTCTGAGGAGTGTAATGAAGAGCTCTGTTTTACATGCTTGAAATTAGATAGCTCTCTTGATACCTCAATTCTTGAATATTCAACCAGTTTGCAGGTGTCCTGGCCTCATTAATGACTGCACTACAAAAACAAGACATTTTCAGGTGCTTTCAAGAATACAGGGACTCCAGCACTGTGGTGTTTTGGCTCTAACACAAAACTTTGTAGATTTGTATGGATTATTGCAAAAAGAGAAAAGGGTCAGTTAGTATTCCTGTACTTTTTATTTGTTTCCTGCCTATGGGGTCTAGGCAGGCCTCAAGAAAATCCAGTGAGAACTGAACTTTGTCTCTCTCTGCCATGCTTATGGTTTGTGGTATTTGAAAAGTAGATCCTTCAGGTAAAGAGTTTTTGTGACAAGATGAGACAAAGTGATGTTCCACCCAGACTGTCTGACGGACTGGGGAGGGAGACGGAATGAAGAAAGGGGAAAAAATACTGAAAAAGAGGGAAACTAAGCAGCCTGACAAGTAATTCCCAGTTAAACACTCTGGAAGTATTGATCATCCTGGTTCTTGTTTGGAGTGATTGTTACTGCAGCCCTGCCCCTGGTGTGGGACTGCCAAGTCAGCTTTTAATTCAGAGATCCCACACCAAGCAGGGACCTCTCCTGCTCAGAGCAGTGCCTTGGCCTCCCTCTGTCATGGGGTAGTGTGTGTGGTGGGGATGCCAAATGCTGAACATCTTCTTGGGGTGTATAATTTGCAGACATGAGCCTCTGGGTGGTTTGGAAGCACTGTAAGTGTACACGTTTCCTGCATTGTGGACAAACTCAAGAAAGGAGATGTGGGCAGGTTGTGGGAGATGATGTTCTTAGAAAGCAGAGGAAGAGATGTTCTTAGGGAAGGGGGAGCTGGTGTGGGGTGCCCCTTGTATTATCCTCACAGGTGTGTCACTCATCCAACCACTAAACCACATCGTTTTTGGCAAGATAACCTCGGGATTATGCACATGAAAAATAAACTGCACACAGTGTCTGAATTCCAATGGTCTTTACTCCCAGGCAAGAGGCTTTTGAGAAGCAATGCATGAATTGTCTTATTTGCTTTCCTGTGCTTCAATTATTCCTCTTGTTTTCCCAGGCAGATGCTGGCTGGATGCTCTGGAGCTTGCCCTGCGTTGCTCCAGCCTCTTCCGCCTCAGTGCCTCCAAGCAGGGCAGGGATGCAGACGGGAATTGCTCCAACGATTCCACACACGCCGGGCTCAACCACCTCTTGCAGACCAGCACCATCTCAGACCAGGAGTTCTTCCAGTAAGATGGGCCCATGACTTCTGATGGCACTGAGAGGTGTTGCATGGTTCTGTTGCGTGCTCAGCCTTTTACCTGTGGTGGTTTTGAGCCCGCTGAGGAGCTGCTTGAAAGTCATCCTGCTGCCACATCCCTCACTGGTGCACAGGCTTTGGTGTCACCTGGTGCTTGAGCACACAGACTGCAAGGAACCTCAGCTGTGTTCATGTGTACACGAGCAAGTTCCTTCTGATCTCCACTTGGGCCAAAAATGCTGTCTGGAGGTGCTGGCCTGAAAAATGGCTTTCCTGAGTAAAGATTGTAGAACCCAGTTACTAGAGTTGCCCTGTGGTTACACAGACACAATCCCAAGCAGTCTGTCTCCCTGCTAGCACACATACCCCAGAGTCTGATCTATTTTTTGATAATGTTCTCTTTGCTAATATTACCATGTCAATAGAGCAGACACATTGCATCTTTATAATTACAAGGGCTTTGAGTGGTTTCTAATTTCCTCCTTGATACATCAGATAAATTTTTATGTGAGGTTAAAAAGTCCCCACAGCCTTCTTTCTATTCATATTCCTAGTATTACTGTAACATTTTAGAAAAGCTGACATAAAAGCTCTATAAGCATTAAGAAACCCATAGGCCTTATCTGTTTCATACAGCTAAAGAGAAAAACCCAAAAATCCCTTTGGAATAGTTACTTGGCCCTTGGACCGGGAACTGAGAGTGGTAGTGTCTATTTCTAGTTCTGCTGATACAAACTTGACTTTTAGGACCCAACCCAATGCACCATTGATTACACAGCTTTTAGGGCAGCAATTCTTGCAGTCTGCAAAAATGATGCCTTGCACAGGGAAACCTCACTTTGAAGTGGTTTTCTTAGGCTCTGTTATGAGTTGCCTTTGGAGTATGGAGGTCTCTCTGCTCCCAGGGGACCAAAAGGATGGCAGCATTTTTGTCTGCCCTCCTCTTCTCTGAAAGGCACGTTCACAACGTGTGTTCTCCATTTTCAGCCTTTAGCTTAGAGTTTGAAGAAGATCTTCACTAAAGAGCAGTAGGAAAGGGAAAGGAAATCATCTGTGTCACCATGGCACATGCCTAGTACTCATGCAATCTATTATTCATGGGCTTCTTGGTTAATACTTGACTTCCTAGTTTCTGCCTCAGAGAGAGTCTTTTAGGACTGTGCTTGCTGATCCAATGATTCTGGGAATGCAGTGGACTTGGTTTTCAGCTGATGGCTGATCAGGGATCTGATACAAAAATGGAGCCTGTGTCACTGGGAATAATCAGGCAGACCCCTGGCTACTGTGAACAGGAAGTGCAGAAAATAGAGTTAAAACTGTATTTAATTATTTCTTAAACATATGATGCAGAAATGGCACTTGAGCCTGTCTTTCACCTCTTAGGTGTTCAGCATTAAAAGCCATCTTGAATTACCAGGCTCAGCAGTAGCACACAGGGCAGAGTTTTCAGCAGGACAAAGTGCCCTCAATTGGAACCAGATTTTTCTGACAGGCTCAGATTTTAGCTGAGTCTGGTACAAGCTGGTTGTTCAGCATCTGGGTGTCTGGACAATACACTCTTCCTTTCTGAATCCTACCACTGGTTGTAATGTCCCCAGACTTCCCTCTGTGCCTATAGCCCAGGGGAGCTTGGTGGCTGGGGAAAGAGGGGATGACTTGCTGTCATCCCTAGAGGAATAAAGAACATTTAAACCAGGGAGAATGCAAAACCAAAACTGTTCAAGTGCTGAGCAAAGGGCTTTGGGTTTGCCACTAACCGTGGCTTCCTCATAGGGATTCAATCATTCTAATTAAATGCCTCCCTGCAGGGAGTCTTGCCAATTAAATTGCCAGGCTGTTGTTAGGGGGCAGTTAATTACATTTAACTCTATCTTCAAATTAGCCAAACTACTCTGTCAAGAAAAGAAAAAGAAAAGGGAGATGATGGATATTATAGGGAGAACAAAACCCAAGGGAGTTGGCAAAGATGAATCTTCCCTTGAGCCAAAGTTGCATTTGTCTGCTGGCTGCTTTGCTCCTTTCCTGCTGGGAAAGAAATCAAGATCATAGAGTGATTTAAAAATCTGTGTCTTTAATAGTGTGTAAAAATGAGAGGGAAGGAAGTATGCAAGTGAATCAAAGGCTAAGGTACTGTGTAATATGTGATTTTAGACAAGAGGCCTTTAGGGTACCACAAAATCTTCTTTTTAATATTGTCTTTCTTGTGGGTTCTATGCCTTTTATATCCAGCAGCTCCAGGAATCTGGCTGGTTTACTTGTTTGACAAGAGCCAAAGGATATTTTTTTTTCTTTCTTTCTGTGGAAGAATGGTATCAAACCCAAAGAAGTCCTGGTCACTGACTAAAGTTTCCAGGAATGCCCCTAGAGAATAAGCACTGGTAAGACAGCTCCAGTATGATGGAACAATAAAAAAGACAGGAAAAATGCCAGGTTATTCCTGTTCATAGTGGAAAGCCAGTGTTGACTTTTAGCATAGTCATTCCATCCCAGCTTACAAAGCCTTGTCCAAACTCCATTGGAAGCCCCTAAGAAGTCTTTACATTGATTTTAGTTCAAGCTCATGGCATGGCTTTTCTTTTTAACATATCATACATATTTGCTGATGATTCTGTCTGGAGGAATAAAAGAGCCTGGCTCCCCTTCAACATCTCAGATTTGTTCCTCAGAATGAGGAACATCTGTTTGCCTTTTGGTTCCCAAAGCAGCTCCTTGGCTCTGGTTGTGTCAAGTCTTGCCTTGTTGGTGGCTGGTGGATAGTGAGGGCACAGCTGAGTGGGACTGCATGTGAATTTAATTCCCTGTTGGACTCAATATGAAATTGAGAGAAGGGGGAGAAGGGGGACAGGACACAGAGAAATCTAAGAAAAGAGTAATTTGCTCTACTGAAACTTCAAATATTTCCCAAATGTGAGGCAAGTGACACTGAAAAACACTTCCTCTGCTTACATATGTGAAGTACAAACAAGTGCTGCCTCTCAGCCATGAACCACAACCCTGATACTGAACTGTTCTTTCAGGCATTTTTACCCCATGAAGAACAATGTCACCGGGTAAGGGATCACAGCAACCACAGACAAACAGAACCACAGAATCAGCCAGGCTGGAAAGGATCTCTGAGATCATCAAGCCCAGCCCTTGATCCACTACCACCGTTGTTACCAGACCATGGCACTGAGTGACAACACTCACATGTTTAGCTGATCACTGAAAAAAAGAAAAATAAATTAGAGATTTAAATGATCAGCAACTATTAACTTTCTGGCCCTACCATCCGGGAAGTATCTGTGCTGAGGAATTATGGGATAATATCTCTATGCAGCTCTTTCCTCACTCTTTTTCTCCTTTACTATCTTAAACTCATGCAGGTGCTACCCTTTGTGCTAGCAGTGTGTTTGGGTATCAGTCATTACACTTGCTGGTTGCCAGCTGAAAAAAAAAAGAAGTAACATCCTGAGTGGAGCAATGGGAACACAGAGTGTCTAATAGCAAATTATTAGTGCTGGAGTATAGTGGCCATTGACTCTCTGACTTGTGATCTTTGTTTTATTTTACAGTAACACTGTAAATTTTAAAAAAAATGTAGTTTTAATATGTAAACACTTAGACGTATATACTTACATATGCATATATACATATATTCCAGTGGAGTTAAAAGAAAGTTGATTTAAAAGGACAGAGAGCTGTAGACAACACGTTCAAAGAAACTGAGCTTCTCCAGAAGCTGAGCTGTGACTGTCACAATGAGGCTTCCTTGGCATGTTAAAAATCACAGGTTTATCTCAGTGCATACTGGAAGCTGAGATCTTCTGAAAAGCTGATGCCAGTTCTGTGTTCTGACTCTTCTGTTGCTTTTTTTAAATCTGGCTCTAGCTAGCAATGCCTGATTATCTTTCTAAAAAAAAAAAAAAAAAAAAAAAGAAACAAGGGATGGGAACTTTCAGCATTAATATATAATCAAAATTGGACCATGCCTGGGATGAGAAAAAGCCCATCATGGGTAGACTTCAAGCTTGGCAGAGCATTCCCATGTACTGAGAAATCTTGCTTTGAGAGGGAGGTGTACTACAGGAGGTAGCAAAACTCTTCAAGATCCAGGGCCTGTTCAGATGCTCTGAAACTCATGTATAGCTGAGAATCTTTTCTTATTGCTGTGTGCCAGAGACAGTTTGCATGAGGACGTGGGTAAGAAATTTTCAGATGCAGGTTAAGCTGAGCAGGCATCACCTGAGGGCTGGGCTGGGCCATGCAAGAGATGTGTGAGTGTGAAGACATAACAAGAGGGAAAACTGAAACCCATGCTAAGTATCACTTGAAAAAATGGGCATTTAGTGAATACATTTCAGTGTCTGACCTCTGGCTCATCTAATCACATTTGCCATCTGTTGTATGAACTGAACTTTTTCAAATGGAGATGCTATAAGCTACTTGAGAGAGAACTTTTTAGCTTCCTCCTCATTCTCTAAAGCATGAAGCTTGCTTTCCCTTGGATGCTGTAATAATCTGGGTGTTGTTCTTACATGTAGTTGTCCAGTCTGGGCTTTCAGCTGAGTTCTTCCACACAGCATCATCTGGGGAAAGCAGCACATTCCCCAGGCTGCTTTCAGTATGGGGTGGGGGGAACAAAATCGTAGGAATCATAGAATAATATGGGTTGGAAGGGACCTCTAGAGGGCAATACTTGCTTCTATTTATTTTTAAATTTGCCTTTTCTAGCGTGGGGCTGACTTAGGGATACCTGTTGAAATAAAGAAGCAGTAGTACTGAAAAGAAACTTTATCCCTTAATATATTTCTGTCTATGCCCCAACCCTCTGATACGCTTCTGTAAATAGTAAAATGTCTCCTGATTGACACTTTGGTTCTCTGATCAGCAGTGTTCAGTTGTCAGTGTGTGCTCTGGATCCCCCTGGGATGTGGGCTTCCTCCTGGAGCCAGCAGCAATGCTGCACAATGGGGAAACAGAGCTGCGGCAGATTTTGCAAAGTGCAGTTTGGAGGGGGGAATTTTGATGGAAAATAGCTGAGTGTTTCTGTGATGATAACCCCCTGCTTTTCAGGAGAGCAATGTTTTACACTTCCCTGGGGCTGCACACCCTGCTTTGAGTCCTGGGGAATGCTTTTACTTTTGTCTAAAAGGCCTGAAGTAATCTGGCTCTGTAAATCAAACTGAAGCAAATAATGAATTGTGTGTTGCAGCCTGAATGAATCAGCCCTGGAGAACCACCACCAGTTGGAAAATGATGCTTTTTCAGACAAGTCTGAGAGAGACAACGGAGAGGAATCAGAGAATGAAACTCATGAGAACAGCCGGAAGACAAACGAAAGTGAGAGTGATCAGTCTGAAATCCATGGAGAGCTCTCCCCAGGAAGGAAAGGGACGACTTACATTGAACAGATCTATGAGGAATTTGGGGAGGTAAAAGAAAATGAAGTACTTTAATCCCTGCCTCTTTCTGTTAAAATATCCCTGCTCATGATGTTTGTCATTCAGCCTTTCAGCAGTTTTAAAAATGGCTTGATGGGTTCCAGTGTTTTACAGATGAGCAATGCACAGCTTTCTGCTAAATTATGTTGAATTATCATGTTTTCTAATAAATGTGCATTATGAGGAGCATCACTGCTACTGTGCTTTGGCATGTTGCCACCATCAGCAATTGCTTTAACCAGTTACTGCATTTAAGAGCTGCGTAGCATTGGCACGGTGCTTGTGGAGCCAGCAGGAGGGGGAATTATTATTCTGGGCATGTGTCCTGGCCAATTAGGATGCTCGCTCCTTGCATGATACAAAATATGATACTTTCCCTTTTTTTATTATGCATGGAACATCCTTTTTGTGTGTCTTAATGGAGCGCTGGAGCCACTTGATTCCTAAATGACAGTTTCTTGTAGGAAAGCCAGTTCTCATGTCATTTAGCAGCAGGAGGATGCATTTCTGCTCCGTGTAAGAGCCTTTGTTAGCTGGATGTCACTGTGACACCTCTGAGGAAAGCAGCAGCAGAGGGCTGGGGAGCCAAGCATGTTGGGAATCAGTTGGAACAGGGAGCAGAGGAGCACCAGGAGGCTCTGAGCACTCCCTTGACTGTTGCTTCCAACAGGGAAGCTGGTGGTGCTCCAAAGGAAATCACTTTGCTAGAAAAATGTTTCTTTCTTGTGTGTATTTACGGCTATTTCAGATGTCAGGTGTGAGCTGCAAGCCTTACACAGACACACACAAAAAACCCAGATCTCTTTTTGTGCATCTCTGCACTCAGATCCCACCCCAGCCACACAGCAAACAGGGTCCAAACAGTGGATTTTAGATACAGCTGAGCAACTAAGCAACAGCAAAATGCAGGCAAACTTAATATCTCTCAGCTGCTTGTTCTGAAATGACATTTTGCCATGTGACAAAGCCATCCTAGAAGTACTGGTAGGGTAGGCTGATACTCTAGTGTTTGAATGAGCCTTACAGGCAGTGCTGATGTGTGTATTTGGGTATATGGGAGTGAGAGAGATTAAAATACAAGATTGCAATGAAAACCTAATGGAAAGGACTAAATTTCTGCTTTAGAGAGTCACACTTGGTGTAGAGTAAAATCAGGCTAACTGAAGTGTGACTGCTCAGGCAGAGGTGACAGCCAGTGGGCTTTCAAAAAGAATTGCCTTGTAGCAATTAGATGTTTTATTAGTTTTAGGCTACTAGATGTTTTACTAGTTTTCTGTTGGTGGCCAAGAGATGGGGCTATCTGAGATACAGAGATAGGACTGGTTGTTGAGTCTTATCCCACTGGTGACAGTAACACAAGGAAAAGTGGGATGTACACAATGACTTAGTTTGCTATCAGTGATGGGCAGAAAGGTATCAAAGTAAACACATGCCAACTAATACCACTTAACTGCTATCTTCAGCTGAAATTGCTGCTCGTCAAGGGCATGGAGCTGTTGGAGAGAGTTCAGAGGAGGGTCACAAGGATGAGCAGAGGGCTGGAACACCTCTGCTATGAAGACAGACTGAGGGAATTGGGGTTGTTGAGCCTGGAGAGGAATGGGACTTTTTATGAGATCACATAGAGACTCCCCTGAGTTTCTCTTTTCCTGTGACAGACAGGTGAATCATCTCAAACAGAAACTGTTTCTGAAGAGAACAAGAGCCTGATGTGGATCCTGCTGAAGCAGCTGCGGCCTGGCATGGACCTCTCCCGGGTGGTGCTGCCCACCTTCATCCTGGAGCCACGCTCCTTCCTCAACAAACTCTCTGATTACTACTACCACGCTGACCTTCTGTCCCAGTAAGCAGCACACCCAGCATGCTGGGCGTGGGTGCCTGCCCTGTCTGTGTGAAAATGTGTTGTGGTGTCAGCTTGGTGCTGGCTGGAGTGTGTCTGCCTGATTGAAAGGCTCCCAGTGCTACCCACATCCCTGGGCTCAGTGTGAGTCAAGCCAGGTGCCAGCTGCAGTGACCTTTTAAAGATGGAGTGGTGGCAGCGAGGGGCAGGGAAGCAAAGGGAACAATTAACAGAACTCCCTTTGCACAGGCAGATGTTTGCCAGCATTGGCTGGGACTCCTGGGGAGTCGGTTCTTGCCTTTGAGCATCTCACAGCAGAGCTGTGCCACCTTCTGGTGTACTCCTGAACAGAGGGGAATAGGACAGAGAGTGAAAGGCAGGCACTTCTGCCCCCAAAATTAATATAATTTTGTTGGTTGATAAGTAAGAAACATCTTTTAATACCTATGATGAGAAAGGTGGGAGCAGACAAACAGAAAAAAAATGTTCTACTTGCACGTAGGAGCAGCCTTCTAGAGGAGATATACCTGGAATATTTTAAAAATAGTGTGCATGGTCTCCAAGTAGCAGTAGTAGTTATTCCTGTTTATTCTACTGCCTCTGGGTAATTCTATCATTATGGTATTTTCAAGCCTCATTTGTGGTATTTGTAACATCTGAAGTTAAGGAAATGTTTCTCCTTAGTTCTAAGATCTAAGAAAACTTCAAGGGGTGTGGAGGATTTGTTAAATAAACATCTCAGTGGTATGGATGATCCTTCTAAATGGATTTTGCAAGGACTTCTCTAAGTTGATTTTCAAATGGTTTGAAATATCAGGAACTCTATTTTTAGAGTTTTAGTTTGTGTTTACTTCCCACTTCATCTTCAAGCAGGGAGGGGTTAGACATGGTGACAATAACCCATGGTGACATGGTGACAATTCTCCCAACCTGAATTACTGTATGAAATCTCAAATTACTGAAAGAGGCCACGTAGCGCATCAGCTTTAAAGATCTTTTAAAGAGGAAGGGAACAAAGAAAAAGTTAATTTTCTTTGATTTTCATGGCAGAACCCTTGTTCCTGTGGTCCGCACTGGCATGGCAGTCCCAGGTTAACATGCTTGAATGTATGTCCAGTCAAACCTGGTACACTCCACAAATGTTATTAGGTTTTTTAAAGGAGTGCAGGGCAAGGGGCATCACTGTCTAAGAATTTATGTGTGTTGTATGATGCCCATTTCTTAAAAAAAAAAAAAAATTCTGCTGGCAGACACCTTCACTGGCAGCAGCACAGAAGTTACTACAGGTTAGTATTGGGAAAATACTGTTGAAACTGATGTTATTGTACTGGTTTAGAAACTGGTGTGATGTGTGAACAGTACAAAGGGCATGTGAGAAAACTTTCTATGTTCTGTCCTGCAGGGCTGTCCTTGAAGATGATCCATACAGTCGAATGAAGCAGGTGGTGAGGTGGTACCTGTCTGGTTTCTATAAGAAGCCAAAGGTAAAAAAAATGCATGAAGTTAAGATTGTAATGGGCATTCACATCTTCTGCTCTGCTTGTGTTTGTTGCATTTCCTTTGACACTTTACCTCTTTTATTGTTCAGAAGACTTTGACCATTAATTTTCAAACTGAAGTTGCATTGGGGTTTGGAGTAGATATTGGTGCTGACCCTCCCAGAGCTTTTGCACTGGACAGTTAGAAATAAAAAGTGGTCATCAACAAGTAGCATGTCCTTGGATTCAATATTTTTCCCATGGTGGAAAGCAGGTGTCCTTTTCTCTTTTCAGGCCTATTAATACCATCATGCTCTGTTTCCATACCAGTATGCACCTGCTGCATATTGCAGAAATAAAAAGTTTGATTATCTTGTAAAGCTTTGATCAGGTAGAAGATGAGGTCGGCAAGAATAGTAGGGGAATCCATGGCTCAGATGAAAAGATTAGAATAGGAAGATACATGGAACCAGCTCTTTGGTTTTGATTTGTGTGATTGACTTAGTTTAAAACATCAGGGAGAAAATGATGCTTTGTGGCCACCTCTGTAAAATTGGATTGCAAATCTTCATTTGTAGCAGGTTGTGATTGTTTTGCTTTTCAGGGAATAAAAAAGCCATACAACCCTATTCTGGGAGAGACATTCCGCTGCTGTTGGTTTCACCCTCAGACAAACAGTCACACATTTTACATAGCAGAACAGGTAAGCTGCTTTATTTAGATGCTTGCACCTCCATGCGCTGGAGCACACCACAGAGCTCACTCTGACAGAGGAAGTTGGAGTTTTGTGTAGATAACCCAGGATGGGACATGGGGTAAACTAGATGCTGATCTTTTTTCTCTCTAGATTTACAAAGATTACTGTGAGCTTTGGCAAGCACTCAGGACTATCAAAGCAGGTTTCTCATATATTAAATTAGCCTCTTTGATAAAGATCTTTACTACAGAGTTCTGCCTGACTGTTTTCTTGTTAATAAAATATTGTTGTGGTTTGTGTTGCCTCTGTCAAAAGTGGTCTAAAACACATAACCAAATCCTACCCATTTTATTTTTATTTCAGTCACTGTGTCCATTTCAGATGCTGCCAAAAAGTTGTGCACTGTTATTTATTGTCCTGACAGTCTGGCCTAAAGTGATTCCAAATGCACAGGGACAAGAAAATATGGAGTGGAGGAGAAAGTTTACATATATCATGGTGTCAGATACAATGGTCTCATTCCTTCCTTTAACACTGAGGATAATGTTATGCATAGGGCTCAGAGGACTGCTCAGTGCTGTCTCCTTTGTCTTGCACTTAAGCCTTCTGTGCTCTCTTTAGTCTGTAAAGAATTCTGTAAATGACCTGTGAATGTTTTTCTTCTAGGTCTCCCATCATCCACCAGTGTCAGCTTTTCATGTCAGCAATAGGAAGGATGGGTTCTGCATTACTGGCAGCATTCTAGCTAGGTCCAAGTTTTATGGTAAGGCATTAAGCCTTGGCACCTACCAGGGAACAGCGTGGGGTTGGTTTGGGTTGGTTTTTCAATCACACCTGAGTGTGTTGAGAGTTAAAAACAAAGAAATGCCTAAGAGACCTACTACCAGCACACTCTAATTCCTTGTTTGCCACTCCTGGGATTTTCCTATTCCCACCGTTTCAGTGGGAGATCACATTGATTTAAAAAAAAAAAATAATCTGAAGTATTGAGAGCTTGAAAAGCCTGTTTTACAGAAAGCAAAGGTTCATGAGAATGCATGGGCAATTGGTTACCAGACTACTAAGCATATGCTCACAGATGAGGCATTTTACAGCTATTTACTCACCCAACTGACTTGTGCAAGTTTGCATAAAGGTGACCATTTATCTACCTACCAGGTTTCTGAGAGCTGAACTGGAGCTTGAAAATATCCTCCCAGCTGTCAGTAGATGGCGACAGCACAACGACAGGCTCTGAAACTGTGTTGCTGTTGAAATAGTGTTTTTGTTTAGACCTTGAGTACCCAGACCTGTGGGACTGTATCTACTGAAACACCTGTGAATATTCATTGCTGTCTTTCTGGTAGTCATTTGGGATCATACACATGAGAAAAGTTGTGAGAACGGAAGGACCTGAAAAACTTCCAAGCACTGGAACTGCTTTTTACATCCCACTGACTGCTTATTTAATAACTGCCCTTCCTGCAACAGGAAGTAAATGCCAGAGCAAATACGAGCAGGCAGCAGGCAGATTATTAGAACTGCCTGCCTCCAACAATAAATGATTTGTAGGGTCCTGAATTATTATTATTTCATAGCTCTTCTTTCATTAGTGATCTACATTTAAATGGAAATATTTTTCTAAAGCCGGATGAGTGACCAAGTATAAAATGCATTTTTAATACATATGTCATTTGTTCTTTTAAATTCTAGGTAACTCGCTTTCTGCACTGTTGGATGGGAAAGCAAAGCTTATGTTTCTGAACAGAGGGGAAGATTACATAATTACTATGCCATACGCCCACTGTAAAGGTAAGTTAGGACTATTTAAATAGGAAGCAAACAGAAAGAAGAATATAGTGTATCTTACTGATTACCTAGGCACTGGCTTTCTTCTTCCCTCTTGAATGCCTGACACTTCAGGCACTGGTAATTCCAGAGAACAGTTGCTCCACACGAGTCACAGTGCTCAGCAGAAGTCTGATCATCCTCAATGAAGTCTTTTAAATATATCTCTGCAGAGATGATGACAGAATTAAACCCACCCAAGATAGTTTTAATACTTTGTAGAAACAAACAAACAAAAAATACTGCCTGTATGCACTGCAGGTTAAGTGAAGATGCAAAAAGTAAGAGTAGATTTTGGAGCTTCTGAGGGTGAGAAGTTTTTCTAATGTTACCATGAAATTGTCTGCTCTATTTTCTGGCTTTTTGAGAATAAAGCAAATTCCTGACTCCTTCTCGGGTTTCTTTTTTGCTCTAATCATGATATTCCTCAGTGTATGAGCTGATACCTCTTGCCATCTGTGAGTTGAGGCAAACAAACAAAACTGGCTTTGCTCTGTCAAGGTGACTGTGTCCTGGCTCCTGGGGATGGCAGCTGATTCACTGCTGTAGCTCTGCATTTCTTCTGAGGAATCTGAGCACTGGTGGGAATCTCAGCCCCAGGAATAAGTGATTCCTGCAGCACTTTGATCGAATTCTGCATTTTAAATATTTTTTATTTCAGCATGTTGACCTGCAAGTTAATACTGGTGGAGGGTCAAGCTATCTGAAAACAGGAACTTCTGTAAATCCTGCCCTCTGTGGACTGTTCCTGTGCATAAATCTTTCACTTGACAGTTTTTCTGCAAATAACTTTTTCAGAAAACCTTAAACCTGTGTGAAAAGCATTCCAATTCCTGACTGCTTGTCTCCCAGGTTCTGCTGAAGCCTTTTACAGCTCCTCCCTGCCCCATCCACCTTCTGAGAAGCGATTGGGTCTGTTTAAGCACTGGTATAAGTGAAGTTGCTGGACACAACTTTCCTTATTTTTCCTTTCCCACTTTGAGTTTGCCATAGATACATTATCAGCTGTGAGTCAAGCTGTTGCCTGGCTGGTGTAATAGATGGGGAGTGTGGACTCAGCAGGATTCTTCATGCTTATAGTGAAGAGCCAGTTCCTTGAAACTTTGGTTTCTGTCTTTTCAAAACTTTCAAAGCCAAGTAGTGAATTTCACAGTGTGTCAGGGAGAGCCAGTTTCAGTTGAGTAAGCACATTGCTTCCATTAGGGCCTCTCTTAATTATCTTTTTCTTGCAGGTCTTTTATATGGCACCATGACAATGGAGCTGGGAGGGAAAGTTACCATCGACTGTGAGAAAACTAACCACAGGGCAGAACTGGAATTCAAGCTGAAGGTAGGAGATATTGTCACCTCCATTTTGAGTGGGTCTCAGGCTTGCCCCTCTACTCCAAGCAAGGTTTGACCATACACAAGAGATCATTTATGTACCAGCAATGTATGCATACACCACAGGGTGGCCCTCCTGGAGAGAAGGAATCATCCTGAAGTCAGTCTTGAGTTTAACAGATGACTCGTTCACTGCCAGCCAAACTGGCTACTGGCCAAACTCTGCTCCGAATGTTTTGCAGTGATAGTGTGGCTCCTGTTTGGGAAGGTGCAATTATTTTTGCCTGCAAAACAGGGCGAGGTGTACAAAATACTTTGAGGCAAGTTAGGATGTGGATCTTCAGTGTACCTCTCCAGCAGCCATCGTGTATTTACCCTTGTCTTGCAGCCATTGCAATTGTACCTGGTGTGTTTCTCAAGGCTACAGGACCTTGCCTTGATGGTAGGGTAAGAGCCTGTTTCCAGGCAGGGAATTTTGGGTGGCTGTCACACTGGTGAGCTGCACCTTCATTGCCTTGTACTGACTTCTTCATAGCAGTTCCCTCCCCTCCAAAGCCTGGTGATACAAATTCATGGTGTGCAGATGAAATGGGAACATCTTTGTTGTTACTTGTGTTAAAATTTGAGAGGGAAAGTGATGACTTATAACTTTCCTTGGACAGTTAACTTACTTTTTAAGGACCATCCATTTCTCTTCTGTTCCAACAAAGAATTTCTTGCCTGGACATAAAAGGAAAGATGGAGAACTGAGAGCCTGCGGGAGCTGTAGCCTTAGCTGACATGAATGCCAGCTATTACTGCAGTTAGGGGACTCTCTTGAAAACTGCATTTTTCTGGGCACAGTAATAATTTTCTGTCTCCATTTGCCCTTACAAAGTGGATTGTTGCCCTGTGTATTTCCTTGACATTGAGATACACTTTCCTTTAAAGCCTGTTCTTCCCAGAGGCTCAGTGTACAGTGCTGAGGCCAGGGGAGCATTTCCCTCTCTTCAGTCAGCATCATCTCAGACTTACAAACATTGCAGAGGTTAAAATGCAGACCCTTCTTTTCTGGCTTGAAAACAATACACTTTGTCCAAACATGACTCAGAGACGTCCCTGGAGCTTGATTACATGCTGTACTTTAAATATTTCCAAGCCACTTTTTTTAGTAGAGATGTGATAAGTTAAAGGTAGACCCCATAATTTTATTGTTAATTTGAATATGTACCAATTCTCTGCTGAATTGCATGTATTGATTCTTGAGATACTTGATATTTTTTCCCCTTGGCTGTTGTGGGATATTTGGTTTTATATTGGTATTAAAAAAATATATATATTAAAAATTCCTCTGCTCAAATGTTGTTGGAAACTTGCGTGCTGCTAAAATATCTGAAGACATGTTGTGTGGTATGAATGGAGGAGCTGGTCACTCTTATCACTGCTGTTTCCTGTATTTGGCAGGCAGGAGGTGAGGGGAATTTTCCATTGTTCTGAGAATCTTTTCCTTGACTCTGGAAATACCCTTTTTCTTTTTTTGCTTGCTGCTGACAAGAGCTTCACTTGTCAGTGAAGGAGGAAGCTTCACTTGTCACACTGGAGGCTTCACACAGATGTCAGATCAGCAGTGCCACACTGCAGGGAAAGCCACCAACACCCACAAGTGCTGCTCCTTTGCTTTGGACAAGGCTGCAAGTGTAAGGGTGCAAACTGTAACGTGGTTCTGGACAACAGCAAGGACTTGCTTACGTGCACTTATCCTGCTGCCTAGCTGGCAAGAAGTGGATTTGCAAGGAAGGCAAGGCCTTACGCTGCTGAATGTGAAAGCACCTGAAGGGCTTATCTCCCTTCCTGCATCTCCTCCTGGGATGTTGGTGTTGCCAACAAAAAGAAGAGGGCACAAGGCTACACAGTCAACATCTGAGTTAGAATGCATTCTGTCTTTCCCCAGAAATCATTGAAATCAAGCAAGTGACACTTCCCTCCTGCTGCATCACTGTGCTTGGCTCCCTTCCAGTTCTCACTAACCTGATGGTGTTTTCTCTTTCTCTTCTCCCCTGGCAGCCCTTCTTCGGCGGCAGCACGAGCATTAATCAGATCTCTGGGAAGATTAAATCAGGAGAAGAAGTGTTAGCGAGCCTGGATGGACACTGGGTAACACACCACCACCCACCTTGCTGGCAGCTGAGGTGTGGGTGGCAGCAGGGTGTGTGGGAGGACTGGGAGCCCTGGGCAGGCTCCCTGCATGGCAGCAGGGGCTGCCTCTTCCCACCAGCCCTGGGGAGCCAGCAGAGCTTTCTGGACCACATCTCTCAAGGTCATTATGTTTCTGTAGTCCCAGCCACCTCCAGTGTGAAGAACACTTGGACTCCCCAAAGCTGGGGACAGTGAGGAAGGCAGTGGCTCTGGATTTAGGGTCCCAGGCTTAGGACAAGCACAGAAGGCAGGAGATGTAGTGGGTCTTGTGTGTGATTGTGCAAATCGTGAGGCTTCCTTTTGGCTTGTTGGGTTCACTATCTTCCCAGCTACTGCGATAAAAGAGCTTTACAGGGGTTTAAATTCATTATTTCCACAGTAAAGCATTTTGATAGAAGATGGTTATCTCTGTTCATGAGGTGAAGAACAGAGGCAGGTTTGGGGAGAGTCTTATCTGTATGGGTCACTCAGAGCAATCAGCAGATCAGTTATCACCTTTACATACCCAGCATCCACAAGTGAATCACTCAAAGGCATCCTTAAGCACAAACCCAGCAAGAATAAAGTTGGGACCCTGAGATCTATCCTGAAACTGACATCTCAGGACATGGCAGAGTCCTAAGGGACGCTTTGAGGAGGGATGAGAATCCCTCAGGGTTGAAGGACTTTCACAGCTGAAGATGTGGGAAATGGACTTTGAGACATTAAGGGACTGGAGCAGGCAAAGAAATGCATCAGTTGGGATGCAAAGAAATTAGGGAGAAAGAAATTGGCAGGCAAAGCCAATAACCACAACCTGCATAAAGCTTGCCAGATACTCATATCATGGGCAGGCAGCAGAATGACACCAATGCCCATGCTGTTCAGGAGTTGGAATCATCTGATTCATTCCATTTGCAGCCAGTGTTGTGCATTTCATGAGATGCTCTGCAAGCTGCCTCGTGTGGCCCAATGCATTGCTGCATCTGTGAGCAAGGCTGGGAAGCAGCTTAGTTAAGCAGGGACGCAGCAAAATTGTCTGGGCAGACTCAGATCAGGGGAGTGCTGCTTAATTGGTTGCCAAGTTAATTGGCAAGGAATAAAGATGACAGATCCCTGGCATTTGGACGTGCTAAATGAAAATTGGGAGCATTAATAGAAAAACTTGGCTAAACTCACACACACACACAAATATTAGAGTATCTCAGCTTTAACTCTCCCTTCTAGAGAGGATGGTATTTCAGGTGTCTCTGTGAGCAATTTCAGCAGTGAGGAGTAGAGTAAAAGCTGGAAAAGGGGTTAGGAGTCTTGTTTGTATGTGCTGAGTGGTACCTGGGGGGAACAGTGGGGAAAGAAGAGCATCTTAGGGCTTCTGTGGGTACCCTTGTCTGGGAACAAGACTAACAAAAGGGACCAGGTCCCTTTCTAATTCTCCTCTGATGAATTCAGCCAGGGAATGCATTCATTTTAGAAACATTCAGGAAGTGTTCAGTGAGATTTGATGGGATGGAGGAGGAAAGCAGCTTTAAAACCTGGCCCTATCCCTGATCACCATCCGGAAGCAGCTTCCATGTGTCAGGATTATTTTCTGCCTCGTGTTTTGGATTCACATTAACCTTTTCACTTGGTTTTCCTTCTCAGGATGGGGAAGTGCATATAACTGAGTCAAAAAATGGGAGTGCAGAAATGTTCTGGAACCCAACCAGTGAAGTCCGGAAGCAGAGGCTGAAGCGCCATATCGTGCTGTTTGAGGAGCAGACAGACTTCGAGTCGGAGAGGTAAGGAGCCCTGGGAACATCCCTGCTGCTGCTTCCCTGCTGAAATCTGGGCTCTGATCAGAAGGCTCTGCTTTTCTCAGCACAGTCTTGGAAAGGCAGTGACCCACTTTGCCTACACATGTTGTCCCGGGCATTTACCTGTTTTTTTCCAGTCCATTGACTCTGGAGTATTTCCATGAAATACAGCTCTGAAACAACCAGGGGGCTGGGCTGAGAAGTGGTGAAGGCTCCGTTTTATCTGCTAAAATAACAACTCTCCCTGGACTCCAGAGATCATGAACAGAATTGCTGGCACGTTTTACAGAGGGGAAAGAAGTCAATCTCAGGACGGATGTCTTGTTAAGAGGAGTTCTTTCAACCACAGACTCTTAAACTCAGAGTCATGTGGAAAGTCCTGGCATGAGCAGAGCAGTACTTTGAACCACATGAGAGGAATTTATGAGAGAACAGAATTAAACAGCTGTTTAACCTTGCCTCATAATCTCAGCTGAGATCTCCAGGGAAATCCATGCTATTTTTTTTTAGGGTAATCTAGATTACCTAAAAATATAGTCCTGGCACATGACTTAGAAGGGATGACTATCTAATGGAATGAGTATCTCCAAGCCAATTCTTAAACAAGAACACCTCGAGCAGCATCATGTGGCACTGGCTTCAAACCAACTAGTCCTGCCATCTCACCAGTATGGTTAACCAGTACCAGCCAATATCCCAAACTGGTACCTGCAGTTTGCTGCCTGGCTCTGCATTGTGTTGGCCGCTTCCCTCAGGGCATCAAATTTTGGTGTTGCATCACATCACGCTAAAAAGGTTCCCCTTTTTATGGGTAAAGAAAGGGATTTCATTAAAATAAAAACAGAGGAATGTGTGGCTTTTTTTCTGCACAGGTGCAGGCATTGTGGGCAGCAAAGTCTGTGCTTGTACCTCACAGTTGTGCAATCACCATTGGCACAGAGCAGAGCACATTCCTCAGTTAATCTTCTGGAGAAGATTCTTTTAAAGGAGAAATCTGTCTTGCAGACAAAGAATCTCAACTCTTTATTTACCAAGGTGCTGCCAGAGCTGACTCCTTTGATATGTGAGAGATTAATAATGTTACATGCATCCAGGGGAAGGAGGCAAAAGAGAAAATTCTGGAGATCCCTCACAGATATTCACCTGAGCTCTTCTTTTTGCTGACAGTTGCATGAATATATTATCATCTAATCCAGGTTCGTTCTGTCTGAATTGCTTCTTCCCTGCAGTGTTGAAAATCACCTGCTTTCAGAAATGCTGGAGAGTCTCTGAAGCTCAGACCATTATGCAGCTCACCATGGCAGGTCTCATTGTCTGACACATGCAGCTCTTGATGGAGTAATTTGCCCTTGACAAGCAATTTTGTGCATGTCCTTCTGAGATTCTTAGAATTAGAGGACTGTCTCTTTACTCCACCACATTCCTGAGGACTGACTCTTTACACAGCAGCGTTTTCCTAGGCTGCTATTTTCACTCCTCCCTCCCCCACACCCATCACTTTAAGTTCTAACTGAGTTTCCTTCCTTTGTTTCTGGAAGGAAAGATTCATACCCAGAAAAATGGGAGTGATGTATCAAAAAGGACAGGAAAGTGTTCTCTGCCTCCAGAGGATCCCTTTTAAATTAAGAGCTTCACAGCAAGCTCCAAATTAAATGCAGCAAGGTATTCACCTTTTAAATGGAGGACTGGTGTTTTGTGGAGCTGGGAATACTGGAACAGCCTGGATCTCCAGTGCCTATTCTAACTGCTGAGCCACCTGGCAATGTTTTGGGGAAGGCCAGCTGCTGATCTCAGAAATATTTCCAACCCGAACTGAAGATCACAATCCTCTGATCAGAGGAACTGTGGGGAGGCCTATCACAACTTGGCTATAGTTTAAACAAAAAAACCCAAAAAGGTGATGATTTTTCTCTTGTATGGGATAGATCCTCTCTTCCAGGGAGAGGCTCAGTGAGACATCATATGACAGGTCATGTATCTTGTGGCAGCTGAAGACAGGGAATGTTGCAGATGATGTTATCTAAGGGATAACATCCCCGTTCTTCAGCAGATCCAGCATTCAGTGTTGCCATTCCCACCACCTTCCTTTAATTTACAAGCCAAAAAATGAGGCTGAGCCATCCTGTTACAATTCCTCTGGACTATCAATAGACCAGCAAAGTGTCTTCACCAAGCTTCCAGCTGGCAAAAGCACTGCTGGTTGCAAGATGACTTCACTTGCTTCCCTGTTTATTTCTAGGCTTTGGCAGCATGTTACCAGTGCAATTAACAAAGGTGATCAGCACAAGGCCACACAGGAAAAATTTGTGCTGGAAGAGGAGCAGAGGAATGCTGCCCGGGAGAGGAGAGAGAACGGCACAGAATGGAAACCACTGCTCTTCCAGCAGGATGCCACAACCAGTGAATGGCACTACAAATATGAGGAGTGAGTGGAGGGGTTGGGGGTTAGGACCAGACCTCACCACTTGAGTCTCTAGGGACACAAGCAAGGTTACAGACCTGTGATTTGGGGCCTGCCATTCCTGGGCTTGCTGTTCCTGAGCTCCGTGTTTTTATTAGAATGCATATTCCCAATAGGAACCGGGAATAGCTGGGAATGAAGGTTCAGCAATGGAAAATCTGCTGTGCCATTGGTACAGTTCCCTATTGCTGCATTCAAGCGTGGAGTCATTTAGCAGAGATTTTCTGCACTGTGCAAGCAGAGTTGACAACTGTGCTCTCCACCCCTGGCAAGAAGGGGAAAGCCTCTGGAGGCTGAACCCTCCTCAGTTTTTGCTAGGAACTCTGAATGTGGAGAGAAGTATCTGTTACTCCTCACACTGCACCTGCAGAAACTTGAGTCACTTCAGGGGTGGATGCTTGCCCTGATGCATGTGGAATTAGTGTGTTGCTCTTACAGAACACACCTGGTGTGGGATTCTTACTTTTCTGATGTTTTTTTCCTTTGGTCTCAAAAGTTTAAGACCTTGGGATCCTTTGAATGACATTGCCCAATTTGAGAAGAATGGGGTGCTTCAGACCATGGAAAGACACTTGTCCTCAAGGATGTCAAACCACAAAACCACGTGCATGAACAATCAAATTGCACGGCACAAGGTAAGGATCCTGTTTTGGGGAATGTAATACTCTTTACAGTTAAACTTTTAGATACTAAGCCCTTTCCTGCAGCATTTTCATGTAAGCACAGCATAGAATGAAAGGTTTGTTTTGGGTTATGAATCTAGACCTGCTATATTCTACCACCATTCATTCCACATAATTATAATTTTTTGTTGACATATCCTAATCCTTTTGTCATTTTTATTCCCCAGTTAGTGATAGGGACTCTTATACTGGGTTTTGCACATGACTGAGCTGAACTTCACTGTGCAGTGTTTCCAAAGCAGAAAACTTCCCATAGGGAGGATGTGAACAAGGTTTTGGAGTACACAACTGAGATCCTGCAACTCCACTTTCAGTCTTTACCATCTACCTTTATCATTCCTCTTAGACAAGACAAGAAACCTCTCTTCATCTTTTCCCTTAAGCAGGGGTGATACATTCTTATTCCACTTCATTCATCTTTGGAGTAATAGGTCATTCATAAAGCACTCTGAATATGTAGAAATGCTGAACTAGCTGTCTGTAACCAATATTACACTGAGGAACTCAGATCTTACTGTGAGTGTAGATGTTTATAATACTACTAATCCAAATGTCTCCGAAACAATGGGAAAGTGGAGGTTCATAACTGCTTTTCAGACCCTGCAATGAGAGGTATTTGAATACCCATTCAGGGAGGAACTTTCCAAACTGCATCAAGACATGAGGTATAAAAGTTCTGTGACGTTTAAATTTTTCATGCACCTTTTGAAAAATCTTCAGGAAATTTTGTTCTAATTTTTTTTTTCTTTTTATCCTTTCTCTTACATATCTGGTTGGGGGCTACACAGTGCAGCAAAATAACTATGAAATTCATTGCTTGTATGTCTCAGTTAAAACTGCACGAAGAATCATTTTAGTGGTGTCTTAAGGCTGTTTATCAATCAGTTGAGGAAGTGCTTCTGTACAGGGCACGTGTTTAATGTCCTGAAGTAGCTGCCAGGAGCCCCTCTACTAGGAGTTGCTTCACAGTTTCCCAGCTATTCCCCAGCACCCCGAATTATTTTCTTTAAAGCCAAGTCTTCAATTTGACAATGACTGAGTCTTTTCATCCTGGTTTTATCCAGAGGGCTGCCAAAGACTGCAGACGCCGCAAAACCAGCGATCAGCCGTCCAACCACAGCCAAAATACAGAGAGCAGCTGTTCCACACCAGAGTCAATGCAGGGGCTCTCAGATGATGATGGCAAGTATTTGGGTATCACTGGGCCAGACTTTAATCTTCTTCCCTCAGTATCTTATGCCTTGAGGCAGCCCTAGGGCTGTTCCAGTTAAAACCATGGGCATGTAAGCCCCAGGAAAGCAAAGAGAATGTTCTGCTTTCCTGGTCTCTGTATGTGACTCTACTTCTCCTTCTGCCTTACATTATCCGTGCCAACAAGGGCTTCCCAATTCCTGGCACAAACGTGTAGGAAAAATGCACTAACATTCCAGTTAACAGATAGAAAGCAGGTTTTCTTTCTCATTCCCTTTCCTCAGCCTTTGTTGGAGGTGACCTTGAGTGTTTCAGAGATGAGGGCAGGTGTGAGCACTTCGTTCCCCTCCCCTCAGCTGGGGAGGGTGGTGCAAGAATTGTTTCCTCTGAGTGGAGAAGAGGCCCCAGGCCAGTGTCACAGGACCCATTCCATTGACCCATGCCTTTGGGGTGGAAGGCTTGTCTCCTTTCTCCTCCCCATGTTTCTACCTGACAGTGTTCCCCCAGGCTGTGACAATTTGATAACAGCCAGACACTTGGGGGTGAACCTGGTTCGTGTTTCATCTCCACCACCAGAGATGGTGATGCAAATACTTTCTTTCCTTCAATACTTTGCTGCAGGGTTTGAAAGCTTGTGTGTGCAGTGTGGCAAAGAAATGAATCACCTGAAGGAAATCCATTCAGCCGTCTTATCCCTCCAGAGAGCCCAACAGGACATACACAGGTAACCCTTTTCTCTCAACAAATAAATGAACTTAAGGGCTAAAACATATATATATATACTTATATAAATATAAAGCACCTATCACCATATCAATCACTTTTTGGAACCACTCTGACCCATAACTCCACCCTGGTCTCTTTAAGAAGCAGCAGGGGTACAATTAAAGTGTTTCAATAGATAACCTACTAACACACAGGAAAGACAAAGCAATCTCCTGCCTGATCTCTTGTCAGTCTTGCTGCAGAACACCTGGACAAGCTGGGAGGAGGTGGGACAGGTTCTGACTATAAATAAATCCCTGCTAGGCAAGAAAAGGTGCACAGGGGGGTGTCCCTTCTTATCCAGGATGTTATTTGCTGTCAAGGTGCAGGTCTGAACACTGGACTGCCTGGGTGAAATGCACTGAATTCATCACACTTCTTGTGTAAACAGGTTAGGGGGTTTTTTTGTGTGTGAGGGAAGCAGTGAACACAACTGCCTTACCCCTGTGCTGCCTGGTCCAGCAGCAGCCAGGATTTCAGAGCTTTCTGTCAGAAAGAAGTCTGTGAGGCAGAACCCTGTACCCATGAGGGTGTCTGTGAAGCAGGGGGGATCTCTCCCAGGGTGTGTGTACACCTCTGAATGCACACTTTCTTCTGCCACACAATTAAACACATACTGCTTTCTTTTCCAGAAATCTCAGTGCTCTGAACAAAAAGTCCTTCCACAAGAAGGTCTCTTCTGAAAGCTTCCTCCTGGACTCTCGCTGTTGGTTTCTCCTCTGCATCTTTCTGACATGTCAACTATTCATTAATTATGTCTTCAAATAAAATCACTACGTTTGGCAGCAATAACTATTACTGGCTGCAGGAGGGGGCCACTCAGACAAGGAGCCCAGCGAGGCACCAAAGCACTTTAGAACCAATGCGACAGAGGTGGAAGAAGTTGAAAAACGAGGTTAAAAAGGGACCTAGGAACCTGCAAAACTTTGTTCCTGCAGATTATGTCATTTTTGCCTTTTACATGTACATCTTCAAGGACCTCTTAACCTGTATGGGCCTTAATGCTGAAGCCAAATGTAGCTTTAATCGTGCAATTTGTTTTCTATGTCATGTCATTTTCTGATGCAATTAAAAATTACCCAGCAGTATTGGTACCCACAAAAATGGTAAACACTCCAGCATTTTGGAGGGCTCATGCCAGCCTGGTTCATAGGTCTGTGAGTTGAGGGAGTGCAGCTGGGGAGCTGTGAAGAACTGATGTCCACAGTGCCTGTCCAGCTGCATTTAATTATGGGAGGGAGCACCCTTGGTCCAAAAAGTCCACCCCCAGGATGTTAAGTCATGATCTGTTTTGCCAGCACACACAGAATGGGACCTCAGGATATGTTTTATTTTCCTTTCCAGAAGAACTGTAAATATTCACAATTTCCTTGAGCCATTCCTCATTAGGAAATGGGAAGTATTTGGTTTGGTTAGGGAGCTGGCTGGTGTCCTGGACTGGGCCCATCAAGTCTAATGTCAGCCATGCCTGTTCATTAAACCTGGTCACTTATTCTGATTGTTATTATTTGCTATGTGGCTGTTTTCTGATATCACACACTAGTGTTGTAGAGAGGAATCCACTGCCCCAGGATAGGTGAGACAGCTGGGAGTGATAGATGTGTTCGTGTGTTTGGTCGTAGGCACATTTATTGTCAGAGGTCAGGAAGGAGGAAGGGTTTTGCCACTGCATTGTTCAGCTCTGTTAAATAGTCTTCCTATTTTACACCATTTTTTAAAGATTTGCAATATTTTCTGTAGACTGCGGACAATACTAAGCCTTTCTTTTCTGGCCTGAAGTAGTTCCAAGTGGTAAGTACTGCTATATATACAGCCTTAAAATACTTAGTGGTGGTGCCAGTCTGGGCTATCTTTCAATGTAAATGTTTCCAAATTTTTAAGTACATTCCTTGTCATATTCCCCAGTTAGGGGAAACCTGTTTGTGCTTGATCTGTTGAAATAAAACTACACACAACTTTCAGTGGGCAGTCTGAGAAATTATTTGTGTATTTGAATTTCGTTTTGTGCTTGATAGCATTTTACAAGCAAACAATTCTTAGGCTATGTGTTTGAGAGGGAAAACTCCCAAGAGAAGACCTTCAAGAATCTTAGAAATAGGTCATAAATTAGAACAGCAGTAGCATTTTGATGCTGCTCTGGCTCAAATTATCTGTGTCTTCTGATCGTAGCAACTTCTTCAAGATAAAATGTGATTGCTTTGATTTTTGCATGTAAATGTACAGACTTGTCTTGGACGTGGAAAACCTTTATATTAAGGATAATGCTTGATGACAGAGAGTTGACAGTTCTGTGGAGTGAACCACAGCTTTCTGACATGAACAGACAGGATGAGAGCTGGCATCCGGAAGCCAACGTTCAAGAAAAAAATTACAAATAATAAAGGGTGCGAGTGACAGAATTATTATGAAAAAAAATCCCCAGAAAACCAAAGGATTCTGCATCCTTGAGGAATCATCCTTGAAGAATGTCAACATTATCAGTCCAGTTTTGGTGCCTTGTTGAAGGATGTCACCCTAGTCACGCTTTCTGAGAAAGTCTGACCCGTGCCACACGCAGTGTAAACCTCGGTGAGAAGAAGAGTTCCTTGGCCTCTCCCTGTCCTGCAATTCCAGCCTCTAGTAATGCCTGCCTGGCTATGCAAAGTCCCCTATGCACCTTGGAAGCATTTGCCCCTAATGCTGTGCAAAAGCATCTGTTGATGATGCTGAGCAAGTCAGTGCTCTGGCCTGTCAGCACTGCCCTCCCCGTCACACACATCCCCCGTGGGACCAAGTGTTTGAGTTATGATAGGAGCCTCCTCCGTAGGGCTGGTTACATCTCTTGGTACCAAATGTATTGTGGGCTTGAGAAATAATTACTAGATTTAAAAAAACCCCAAACCTAACCAAAACCCCAAACCCACCTGAACCAAAGAGCAGCAGTGTGAACAGGAAGCCTTCAGTAGGTGTAAAGGAAATGCTTGAAATTTTTTGGTTCATTCCCATTTTGCCAAACTACACACTCACAGGGATCACTGGGACTTGTTACTGCAGTTAAATTAAACAAACGTTACCATGTTACCCAGCAACAATCTAGAAATGCTTGTGCTATTAATTTTAATCCAATTTCAACATCTGGAGGTGAATGTTTCTACATGCCACTTGTGTGCACACGTGTCGTCGTGGAGGATGAAAGGTGCTGAGGAAAATCAGGGCCAGAAATGATGTGATATTTCTCGGTGGAGTAAGTGCTGGTGAAAAAAGTTGAGAACCCATTTAGGGCTCAAGAAGAGTTTGTGGGGTTTGGGAAAAATTCTCGCTCTGCCCTTCCTCTTCGTAGCCAGCAGCACACGTGAGCTTTGGGTGGAGAGATCCGAATGGCGCTATTTCCTAGCGTGCTTTCTCCCTGCTCCCCATAGGTGCAAGCCCTGGTGCGGGGCACGCCTCAGTCCATAACGCTGCTTCGTGACGGAGCTCCCGGGACACGCACTCCCGAGTCGTCCCGCTCCTCCCCCCGACGGCTCTGAGGTCCCGGGGGGGCGGGGGCGGCTGAGTCCCTCCCCGGGACCGGATAAAGCGGCGGTACCGCCCCGCAAAGGCCTCAGAGGAGTGGGAAGCGCCGTGGAGTCTGTCCGGGAGGTGCTATGGGCGCTGGGACCACGGCGGCGGGACTGCTGCTGGTGGGTGCCTGGGGTGGGCTCGGTGTCGGGACGGCTGCGGGTGGGTGCCGGACTGGGGTGGGCTCGGTACCGGGGCTTGTCCTCCGCCTGTTCGCCGCGGGTGGAGGCTCGCAGCCAGCCGCCAAATCCGTCCTTTTAAGAGGAAAAGAAAACTTTTTCCACGTCTAGCGCGGGGGAGCCTTGCGAGTTTTCAACCCTACTCTTCCTCAAGAGACTTTAGTAACTTGCCTTAACTTTTTTTTTTTTTTTTTTTTTTTTTCGTTGCCTGAAGTCCTGAGTTAACGCAGATCTCGAAGCCTGGGAAGGGTAAAGGAGCGGGAGCGCAGCTGACGTGGGGTAAACCCCGCCCTGGGTTGCGGGGAACTCTCGTGGGGTGCTGGGGCAGGTGGTACCATTCCGGGTCCCTCCCCAGCGCAGTCGCTGCCTCCCGTCCTTTTTTCTTCGAAAAGGAACACTCATGGGCCAGGCATGAGCTTTTGAGTAGTCGAAACCCTGTCGAATTATGAAATTGGTGGTTTTCTCAACTGCGATGCTGGGAGGACTTTGTCCCCCGGGCGGAAAGAGCAATAAAGAGCAGCGCTGGGGCTGAGACGGAGAGCGCCGGGGAACCCCGCGGCTCTGCATCCCCTCCTTCCCCTCCTCCTGCCTCTGTTCTACCACTTTTCTCTCACGTGTGTGTCGGAAACGAGGGATGGATCGCGGTGGTCCCAAATCCTCGGCATCGGGGCTCCCCGCTCGTCCCCTCCCGGTGCGGGGCTGCCGGGCGGCGGGGCCGAGCCCCTGGGTCCCGCAGGGCTGGAGGCTCGGAGAGGGGTGGGGAGCCCGCAGGCTGGTTAGAAGGGGGGAAAAAAAGGTTGCTAATGCTCCTGTGGCTAGAATAAGTTATTTTTTGTTAGTGACTCAACTGCTTGCCTTCTGCTTCAGATTACAAAGCCAGGAAGAAATGTTGGATGTGATCTCTGGGGCGTTCCCTGCGTTTTGCTGGAGGAAAACTAGCGCTGACCTTTTGAATGAAAAAGAGGGGGGGGAGAAACGAATCCCTCGTACAAGGCCAAAACCTCGGCCTCTGAAGTTCAGTTGTAGTGAATTAAGTAAAAATAAAATGGACGTTTAAAGCAGAGGTGAGGACCAGGGGGTGTATTTGCCTAAGCCTGTCAGCCACTACACCATCGTGCTGCTTTAACCCCAGCTCTGCGGGTGTAATTACCTCTCTGAGTGGCACACTTAGCAGAAATTAGTTTGGGTTTCCTTTGTGGCTTCCCATAAACTTCTGACTTTGTTTTCAAGTCTTCACAGGAACGTTGCCCGAGATGGTTATCGTGGGGTCCTGGGAGGATGAATCACTCTAACACCTGTGTCTGCTTTAGGTTTTACTGCTAATAATGCCTGGGAGGAGAGCAGAGTTCTGCCCGGAGGGAGAATATTTCCATGGAGGTCACTGCTGCCTGTTTTGTCCAGCAGGTAAGACTCCAGGCGGTTTTAGTGGATAGTGGCCACGTTTGTTTCCCAGTGGAGGTGACTGCGTCACTGCCGTTTTTTTCTGCATCCGGAGAAAGCCCGGTTGGAGCCGGGTGGGTTCTGGGTGCCCAACTCTGTGCTGAAGCGAGAGCCCCTTGTGCAATAGGTGCCTCGGCAGCAAGCCAGGAAACCTCTGCCTGCTGCTGGGGATGAAGTGTTCCAAGTCAGATGATGAATTTTTGTTGTGGGGTTTTATTTGTTGTTGTTTGTTTGCTTGTTTCGTGGGGTTTTTTTTGTTTTTTAAACAAAAAAACCCCAAAATTTCCGTTAGCGCAAAGAACAAGCCTAGGGCAATTCTGATATTTCTGTACCTGTAGGTAGAACTCTGGTTTGCCTTTGCTCCCCCTTCCTTGCCCAACGTGTGCAGGGTTAATGGGTTTTTTGTGCCGAGAAGCACCCTGCCCTTAAATAGCATCCAAGGGCTCTCAGCTGTGTTTAAAGATAATTCAGACAAGAGGCAGAGGAGTTGTTCAAGCCATCCCCCAGTGCCCCCCATGCCCCTCTGGAGGAGGTGCTGCAGTGAGTCACCCCGGGGTGTCCCAGCAGCAGCCAGGCTGGGTGGCTCCTGTGCCACCACTCCCAGTCCAAGGGCTCCGTGCACTGCTTGCTTGTGAGGAGGCTTTGAACTTTCCCCAAAAATGGCTTTGTGTTGTAACATCCTGTTCAACCATCCCTTGAGATTGCTGCTGGTTTTCCTCTGCCGCAGGTACTTACGTTGCTCAGCACTGTAGTGCTCCACATTTGAGAGGAAGATGCAAACCTTGCACTGAAGGAGAGGATTATACTGCCCATGAGAATGGCTTGGAAGAATGCTTGTCCTGCAGACAGTGCAAAGATGGTACTAAGCACAATTTTGATAAAACCTTAACCCCTTTCCCCTTTTGAATATAGAAAGTGTAGATTTTTTTTAAATTTTTTTTAAACTTAATAAATTGCCTTTATGGCCCGAGTATAACTTTTGTACAGCTGCAGAGAGTCACAACTTCCTATCTTTAATCTGTAACTTACATTTTGTTTTTAGATCAGATAACTCTGAGACCCTGTACTCTGGTGAGCGATACTGAATGCCAATGCAAGCCAGGGTATTTCTGCCCTGCTGAGGGCTGTGAAATATGTCAGAGATGCAGTACAATGTAAGTTGGATTAATCACACAAGCAATGCTTTCCTTCTAGGGACTTTTAAAGCTCTGTCCCAATCTGTGCCAATACCAAACACATTGTTAGTCTCTGATTTCCCTGAAGCCAAATGGCATTATTGATGCATTTAAATTTTAGGTGTCAAAATACATGAGGACGAGACCTAGAAAGATTTGGATTTTGGTATTGTTGTGCTGCTTGCTTCTGGCTGTAAGCTTGCATTTTTCATGACTTCAGATTAATACTTCCCCACAAATGCACTTGAATGAGCTTTGTAGCAGCCAGCTCCATTTCAGGAGGTAGAATCACCTGTTGAAGGAAACTAACTGCATGGAAAATGCATCTGCTCTGTGGTGGTTTTTTTCCCTTCCACTACTCAGAGGCTAACACGAGTTTTATCAGACCTGCTTCTATTTAATTTTGTAGTATTATCTTTGTTTCTGTGAAGGTGCACTTCTAGCAAAGTTAACTGTTTATGCATGTTCTGTTCATGTCTCTTAAGCTCTCTGCCTGAAAAAAAAAAAAAATCAGGCCTGGGCAGAGGTGCCTCTTGCTGTGTAAGTGCTGACAGCAGCATGTGTTGCCATCCCCTTCAGGTGTCCGGAGGGGAAGGAAATTGTGCAGAACTGCAATGCTACCGTGGACCTAGGATGTGGCTCCCCTGATCAAGGTCTGCTACAAATACCACTCGGCTTGGTTTGTTGGGTCTGTAGCTTCAGGCTAAACACTAAAGCAGTCGGGAAAACAGTGGTTTGAGCTACTGTAAGATGTCTGAGAGGTTCTGTACTTTACTCTGGGGATTACTTGCTGAAGACAAGTTCTCAAAGGGGGTTGGAGTGACAAATCCTCTGAAATGTCTCTTGGTGAAAAGCTGTTTGTGTTGTCTGGGGGTTGAAAATTGCAACAGTGACACTGTAGCAAGTTGTGGCCAGATTTCTTTCACTAATACCTCTGAGAAGCAGGCAAGACTTGCACTTCAGAGTATCTTGTTTGGGGACTGCTTCAGTGCTTCGCTACTAATTTTATTCCTTTTGCCTTTGCAGGAAGCTCAGCTCCTGTTTATATTTCTCTGATTATCTTGGCGTGTGTTGTTATTGTTGGTTTGTTGCTGTTCTTTGTAACTAAAAAGCTGAGAAGAGAGAAAGGTAACCACTTGATTACTATCCATAAACATTCCCAGAACCAAGCATACACTAAGGCTATCCCTGGTTTTTGTGTTGCCTTCCAGGGGCCTGTTTAACCTCCAGCTCATTTTGTATGTGGTTCAGTTAATCACCTTGGGTCTAATGGAGACTAGTTTAGTAAATAAAATGCATAAACTTTCCACTGTGAGCTTCCTTACTTTGCTGGTAGATGCTTCAAAGCAAGGTTAGAGTATGGTCCTTTAAAGGACTTCCTATCTGCTTGGATTGTCTTGGCAAAAAGTGAGGAAAATTTGTGCATGAGCTCAGACAGGGGGCAAGAAGCAGCAATCAATTAGATCATTAATGACTTTCACTATGTTTGGCTGTGGAGATTTTTTTTTTTCCTACAAATTAGTTGCCCTTTAATCATTTGAGCCACCTTGAATGTTATGTTGTTTAATTGTCTGTAAATTAATTTTAGTTTTTTAGTGGAAATAGTTAGTTATTTTCCCGAAACCTTTCTTTCCACTACTTCATCTTAAAGTGTTTTTGCAAGTAATTTAGTTAGAATAATTTTTAATTACTCTATTTTGAATGCTAACTTTGCTCTACAATAAGACATAATTTGAAGAATAAAGACAATTTCTGCCTTCTCTTTTATATTGAAGAAGCCCACAAAAATGCTAAACTTGAAGGGAGAGAGATTGAAAGAATGGTCTAAAGCCAAACTGCATCCTGTGGTCTGTATTTTACTAAGCAGGACCCTTCCTCCTCATCACCAGCACAGTGTTATTCTGATGATGATGTGCTGCTAAGGGTACTACTCCCATGAAACATGACAGGCCAAGGATACTGGCTTGTATTGGAGCTTCAGTTTCTGCTAGAAATGTGTCTACAACACAAATCTTGTGTGAATTCAACTATGTTTAGGTTGCTGCAATTCCTAAAAGTTTCTTAAACATTTATCTTGTTTTCCAGCTGCTTCCACTGGTAAAGATGCTGAGAAGGGTCTGGTAAGTATACAACAGCTCAAATGTTTCATCTCAGTTTTGTGCAGCTTTATTGCATCTGTTCCACAGCTCAGTTTTTGCCTCACTGTAGGCTTGTGTAGGATGGATTCCTGTGGTACAAGTTTTGATTCATGCAGGGCTAGATGCTAGCAAGGGCCTGATGCATAGATCAGCTGCACGTGTTCCCTGCAGCAGGCTGTTCCAGGATTTCCCATTAACACACTCCACAGCCTGTAGCCAGGGTGTTTCGAAAGTGGAAAAAAAAATTATGCTAATGCAAGATTTCACTTCAAAGTGTCTCCAAGTGATGCCTTGATCCAATTAGATCTTTGGTGCTTCATGCATCTGTTTCCCAGGCAATGTCAGCAGTGACTTCCCCACATGGTGCTGTTCCAGCATCCATTGTGTTCTGGCTACAACATGAATAAGACTCACTGCCCCTGATCCAGCAAAGTCACTGAGTCTCCCTGCCTGTGGGTTCATGTCACAAGTAACAAACCAGGGCTTGGATGCCCAACTTCTTGGTCCCATAAGACAAGGTGTCCTGGGCTCAGACCATACCAGTTTGGAAGGATATTCCTGAAAAGGCTTTACCAAGTTGAGGCTGGCTGCTGGCAAATGTTTCACTTTAAAGCCAATTCATCCTGGGCACCTTTAGTCAAATACTATTTCTGAACCTTAGTGTTACAGCCCAATGTAAGGTCAAGCTAGTCTTGCTTTTAGCTTCTCTATTTAGAAGCTGCAGTCCTACACAGCATGGTGAGGCAAAAATGAGCTGTCTTCACTTTGTAGTTAATGATGCATGACACAAGATGCATCAAGACCAACATTTGTCTTGATGAAGATCTAAGAAAAACCTCCAGATTCTGGTGGGCAGAATCTATGTGTACAGCACCACCTTCTCCCTCCTGCCTTTGTCTCCCACCTGATGCAAACACTGCTCACCCTGGGTGTGAGCTCTTGCCTAACATTACCAGTTAGACATTTCAAGTAATTAAATGCATTTAATTATGTCACAGATATTTGAAGACCTGAAGAAACAGAATCGAAAGACGTGTCGAAAGATTGCCTTAAATTCTTTTCTTTTTTAAGGTCCATAAGTGGCTCAAATATGGGAATCACCCATGGGTCTTTGGGTTTTGTGTCCCCCCCAACGCCCTGGCCAGGCTCGCAGTGCTTCGTGTATTTGTAGAAGCTGATGAAGAAACATAACAGAAAACGTGGTCAAAATGCTGTAGCATAGGAATAGGCAAAGAGAACCTCTATGTTGAATAAAATGGTAGTAGAATGATGCAGTCACAAATTGGTGCATGGTGACATTTAGCTCTGAGGAGAGACTTGTCACAGACTTGAGTTGCAATGTCTGCATGCTTGAAGTGTTTGTGCTCCTGTAAGAAAAATCTTACCTGATGAAGAGAGTTGCACTGATTCAGTCCAGGACCAGGCATTTGGGCACCAGCATGCTGTCCTTTCCAAAGTGCCAGTCAATGTACACTGCTGGGGGGAAAAAAAAAAATATTGCTGATACTTTATTTCATTCCCAAACAGATCAGAAGCTGTTAGTCAGCCCTGCTCTGTAACTTTGGCTGTTCAGTTACCTATTTAAGAACTAATCTCTATAAATAGAATCAACTTGTTTAGCCTGTTTGCACCCTTAAGCAGAAAGTGGATTCAATGTGGATGATGCACAACTACATGTGTGGAGTGTGGGGTGGTTCCCCTCACACCCCTGCTTATGCATGTTCATCACATGGTGGTGTCACACCTGGGTCACTGACCTTGTGCAACTGTACCTTGGCTAACACAAACCTTGTTGGGAAAAGTCACTCCTTGCCCTCATTTTCCACCCTTAAAAAAAAAAAAAACAAAAAACAAAACAAACAAAAAAACCCCCCACAAAATCAAAAACCCCAAACACTTCCTAAAGCATCTGGTTTCAGCTCTCTGATATGCTAGATAGATGCTGGTCTGCTTTGTGTTTGTGTTGTTCTTGGTGATGCAGCACTCCTCACTTGCTTCCCTCTTTCTTGCCTCATAAAACCTATGCCACGGGCACTGCTGCTCCCTGGCTTAATTTCAACTTATTCTAGTTTGTGAATCTGCCAGAAAAAACTTAAGTCAGCAAAAAAACTCCAAAAACCTGAAAAGCCCATGCTAGTTCACTTGCCTGGAGCTGATAGGCTGTTATCAGCTTGGCAAAAGATCTGAGAGCATCAGCCTTGACACCAGGGTAATTTGAGGCCCCTGTTGTTAGGTCAGCTCAGGTGCAGCAAGGCAATTTCATTTCCTCCTTTCTCAGGAGGGCTGCATGCCATCCATACGTAGAGATACCATATGTGCTGGTGAAAACTAGGAAAAGTTTCCTGCATTTGTCGTGGAAGTACCCAGTGAACCTTACCCCCCAGTGCAGTGGAAGCAGAAGAGCCAGCAAAGCTGAGAGTTTAGGCTCTGAAACCATTTGAAGTTTGAAAGGCTGTAGCTTTTGCACATTTTTGACTTTGCCAGATCACCAGCTCTCTTCTTATTTCTCTAACATCTGGTGACTTCAAGTATTCTGTTTTGTTGTTTTTTGTTGTTTTTTGTTTTCCCTCCAGACTGTCCTTGTGGAGGCCTGTCTGTCAAACAGCTCATTAAATGTGTTCTTACTCTCCCCAGGATTTGGAGGATGGTACCGAAAGCCTCATTTTACCAGAAGTAGAAACACTTGGAAATAACACAGTTAGCTTGGAGGCTGAGAACTCTGATGAAAGTCCAGAGGGCCAAGTGCAAACCATTGTCAACTTAGAAGTAAAAAATGCATCAGAGGAGGAAAAAAGTGCTGTGCTTCCTGAGCAGGGCACTATCCTGCGTGGGAGCTGGAGGCACCGCATGGAAAGGTGCTGGAAGAGGATAGCCAAGTCTTCACTACCAGCAAAGACTGGCCCAAATCCTGCTTCTCATCAGAATACCCTGTCTAATGTACCAAGGGGGCAGATGCCAGCAAATCATATGGTAAGTGTTTGCACGTGAAATTATCATCAGATTTTCTCTGATAAATGTGCAATTGCCATTGAGTTCTTAGTTGTTCATGAGTGGGAGATGCTGTTTTTAGGCAGAATGATGGGGAAAGGGAGGGTTTTGCCTTGAAGATGGAATAGGAAGTGATAACTTGGGGAAGCAAACTTGGGGACCTCTCGCTTCATCTCTCAGTCTCTCTCATGGCCCTGATTAATATTTACACTAAAGTTATTCTTTTGCAGTATCAGCAACTGTGTTGCCTTGTTGCTTCACCGTGGGGCTAATAGGCATGGCTGTTTCAGCATGCAATTTTCTTTCCTCAAATACTCCCGGCTGTGCTGTGAAATCTGTCCCCTCCCCCTGTTGGCGTGTGTCAATAGGGAAGCAAGGTGCCAAAGTATCTCAGTTGTAGTCATGAGTGAAGAGGTCTGATATGTTGGAGTAACAGTTCAACTTTGTGTTACAGGTACGAGACTCACAGTGCCAAATAAAAGTTAAAGATCTCTCTCAAAAAGGTAAGTATTCCATAAGTTGGCACTAGTTGGAATTTGTTTTTACACTTTCAGAGTATTATAAAATATGCTGAAACAGAATTATGACTACATTTGAGAGATGCTTTAATTCCTTTGGCAAATTATAGTGTGGCTTTTCTGCACAGGAGTGTAGTGCAGTCGTGCTTTTTAGAATAAGAATGGTACAAAGTTTCTGTGTTCAACAAGTCTGCACTGCAGACTTCACTCTGAGTAACGCGCAGGTTGCAGCAGATCTTCCTGTCCATGTCCTCTCATGTGGGAAACTGTGCTGGTTGTCCAACCAACAGGTTTTGTTCATCCTGGTCAGGGACATAATTCCATACCAGTAGCATAATGAAGAGATTAAAGCCTACTGCTGAGTAGCTCTGTTAAGCCTAAGTGAAGGGCAGTGAAACCCTCCTCAAAACCACCTTTACTGAGTGGTGTCTCATCCAGGGACAGCTTTTGGGATATGTAGACTGATCCCTTTAACTTCTTTCAAGCTCACTTAGTAGGAAAACTACTTGTCCTGCTGTTTCTTAGGTGCCCAACCTGGCCTCACTGCTGCTGTTTGGTCTGTAGGTGTATTGGCTGAATGTTAAAGTGTGTCCTTTAGGTGTTTAAAAAAAAAAAAAAATAGTGTATGTTAAAACCTGAAATGTGTTGTGTGTTGTTTTTTCTTTCAGAACTGAGGGATGTCTTTGAGACCTTTATAAATGAAGTACCACCAAAAAAATGGAAACGGCTTATGAGAACTCATCTGCAGGAAAATGTTATTATTAAAATTACTCATGACTTTCCTAATGATAAAGAAGAGCAATCTTATCAGATGCTTCTCACCTGGAAAAACACACTGGGAGAAAAACAAGCTATTATTAAGTTATTGGAGGAATTAAGAAGTCTAGATATCAGGGCTTATGAAAATGTATTGAACACTTTAAAAAGTAATAATATTATAATATGTTAGAAGCTACCTATTAACATTTATGATGAGCTTTGAAAATGCTGTTGTGTACATACATATGTTTACAAACTTCCTGTAAGTGAGGATGTCAGCAAACTGCCAGAAGTGATGGCACGGACTTGATAACCTCCTCGCCTCCAGGCCAGGGGCTGGAAGTGATTTAACACCATTGCTGTTTACACGTCGCCTGCCTGTGATGTTCCCTGAGGTCTTTTGAGTTGTATAATATTGAAGTCAGGGGCTGGATGTCAGCTTGAGAGCAAGGAGCTCGTGGTTTCCTTTCCTGTGGAAGGACTGTGGTGTTACAACCAGGTGCTCCTAATCAAGAAGCTGCTGCTGGTTTTGAGAGCAATGTTGTTGTTTTTTTGCAGAGCTTTACTTCCCCAAGGGGTTGTGTTTTGGTCTGTGTCGTTGTGCTCAGGATTGTTATGTTGGAAAACAAAGCAATAAAAACCCACTTGAGCTAGAAGCTGGGACTGACTCTTGGACCTTCTTGTCTGCGGGTGGGAGCTGTTGTGAGGGGAGGCAGTGCACACAGAATTGTTCTGGTTGGAAAAAACCATCAAGTCCAAGCATTACCTGAGTGTGAGTCCAGTGCTATATTGTGTCCCTAAAGCACCACATCTACAACTCTTGGAAACATCTTCAGAGGTGGTGGTTTGACCCTTTCCCTGGGCAGCCTATTAGGGTGATGATAACCCTTTCAGCAAAGAATTTTCTTCTAATATCCCATCCAACCCTCCCTTGGTGCAGCTGGAGGCCATTTTCTCTTGTCTCATCACTTGTTACAGGGGAGAAGAGACCAACCCCGACCCGGCTACAGCCTCCTGAAGCCTGTCGAGAGCGGTAAGGTCTCCCCTCAGCCTCCTTTTCCCCGGACTAAACCTCAGATACAGTTCCCTCGGATGCTGGATGCTCCTAATACCCTTCTCCAGGCCCTTCACCAGCTGCTTTCTCCTCTCCGGGCGCTCTCCAGCACCTCGGTGCCTTTCACTGAGCGGCCCGGAGCTCAGCGCGGCGCTACCCGGGAGGTCCCGGTCCCGATCCGGGTCCCGGTCCCAGCAGCTCCTGCTGCCCCGAACCGCGGTACCCCGGGTCTTCCTGGGGGG
>JAAWXA010000027.1:10757502-10820301 GCA_038090715.1 Florisuga fusca
TGCGGGAGGGGGTCCCCCCGCACCCCCCGCCCTCTCACTGAGGCGTCGGGGAGGGCAATGGCGGGGCGAGCCCTGGGCGGGGAGCGGCACCCAGAGGGGGGGGTTTTGAGGGGTGGGACGGGACCCCGCCGGCCGTGGGTGCCGTCAGCCGTGGGGTGAGGAGCCGGGCTGTGAGCTGTTGGATGGGTGCCCCCGGGGAGGTGAACTGTGCCCCTCGCTGGTGGGTGACACGTAAGCAGCTCCAGATGCGGTTTACAGGGGATCGGGAGCGAGGAGTCCGAAGTGCGTGGGTGGGGTGAGGGGGAAGCTCTCCCCCTTGGGTGCCGGTTGGACCTCTCCCCCCTTTGGGTCGGACAAGCTCGGGTCCTGTGCGAGGCCATTGGAAGGGGTTCGGGTTGTGCCTCGGCTCTAACGTGAAGGCTGCGGGGGACACACGGGGACTTGGGGAAGGAAAACTCGGAGCTTCCCGGTGCTGAAGTTTGGAAACAGCTGTTCCCCAATCTTGATGGATTGGGAGAGGTGTTGGTGGCTGCCAGACCCCTTAGTCACTCCTGTGCTTGTCACTGAATCACCTCTTTCACCTCCTCCTCTCTCCCTTACTGTATGTCCCGGTCATCTGTGTACTCCCCAGGACTCATGTGTGAGCTTTTTTGACTTTTCCAGCCTTTTTTTAATGATGGGTTATTCTATGTCCTTCCATATGGAAGGAGAGCCAGGGTAGTCCTATAATTTTGGGCATTACAGGAGTAAATGGAAACTTGGCATACCAGTCATACAGGTATGAAGTGCCATTATGGTATGTAAAGAGTTGGAAATTTCTGTCATTCCAGTTAAGGATCTGGAGATTCAAATTTTTTCCCCTTTTTCTTTGTTCCTAAAAATTACTTTCCTGTTTTTTCATCACAGGCAATGTTCCTGTGTAAGAGAGTCCAGAAGCTTTTATTCTTGTCAGGGGACTGGCTTATTCATTTGTGTTTTTCATATCTCATTTAAGGCATGGAGGGGAAAAAAACCTCTCCAGAGGCTCAGTCCAGGAGTGCTTTAAGAAACTTCTAAGTCTCTTAGTGGGCAAATAGTATTTGCTTGTTACTTAGAGGGTGTTACACATAGTTCAGGAGAAGAGGAAGTAAATCTCAAAGTGAGTAGGACTGATGAGCAATCCTGCCCTGCTAAAAGCCTCTCAGTCCCTGTGTGTGAGTCCTTTGTCTCTGGGTGTACTCTGTCTTCCATAGATGGGAGCTGCCTTGCTTCAGTTCTTCTGAAATTTTTATGGAAAAGGGTAATTTGTCTTGGCTGAGCAGATAGGAGTTGGATTTCCTTCCAAAGCTCCCAGTGGCCAGTCAGAGTTAAATGGCCAGTTTGGAACCGTATTAATAATGGGACATACTACACTTATCTTTTATGGGTTGTTTTAAATTTCTGAAAGCCAAGTTGGAAGAGAGAGAACGTTTTAAAATATTCAGACATGCTCAAGGTTGCCTCTCAGAGAATGTTTCTGCAGAAATCACAGAATGTTTCAGTTGTCAACTTATTATGACTGACGAGGACAGCAGGTTCAGGGAAGCCCAGGAAACCTAATTTTTCCCTGAAGCAAAGTAACTCCCTGTTTTTTTTTCAGCTCACTTACTGCCTACTTGATGGCTTTTTGGTATGTGCTTTGCTGTCAGCACCTTCAAGGAACAGAAATTTTCCTTTCCAAGTAAATAAAAGTGAAAAATTTCCATCACATTGGTTGTGTGGGTTACTCATTTTAGTTAAACTTCAAATTTGAAGTATTTCATGTGCAGTTAAAATGCAGAAGTGATCAGATGGCTTTGAGTCTGTGCTGCTGCTGCTGCAGTATTGCAAACACATTCCCCGTGCCCTTAAACAGTCTTCAGAGCACTCCATGTTGACAACTGCATTGCCAGAAGATATTGTACACCAGCAGTTCTTGTATGGGGACTGCATTAAATGTTGTTTTGTTTTTTTTTTTAATAAAAACCCCAGCTTTTTAATGCAGGAAGAGTGTTACATTATTAACATTCATCCTGATGATTTTTCAGGGTTGTTTTGCTACCTCTGCAGTACTTGTGCTCAGTGCTTCTTTTCTGAGCAGAGCTGCTCTTGAGCGATAGGATTTGTTGTGTATGGATCATTCCATTCCCATGAGCTAACATTCTGTGTTATGCAACACTGCTAACACTCCTGTGTTTCGTTTCTGCTGTCAAGAAGACACTTCCTAATGTAGCAACTACTGTAATTTTTCTCTTCTGGGAGGGGAGAAAGTATAGTCAGAGAGAAGGGCTATTTCTTAGCTTAGTTTCCTATTCATCATAAGATGAATATGGGTCCATTGGCCCTTCTCCCACAATAATTTTGGAATCCATTGGTTGGTATTTATGACATTTGGTAGTGGGCTGCCCCTTGCACACAGCTGACAGAATGACCAGAGATGGGTGGGAGCAATTGGAAGGTGCTGAACTCTGTGGGAAGAGGGGATGAAGCACTTAGGAAGGACCAGGAAATATTTCAGTGGTGTGGGTGATGGATTAAAGGCATCGTGAGACAGCGAGGGAGAGAACTGCAGGAGCAGAATATAGATCACAGAAAGCCAAGAATCTTTAGATTTACTACTCCTGGTTTTAGTAGTGGTAGAAATTAAGTCAGAGCAGACTTGTATGTAAATACATTTTTGACTGATTTCTTTTGCTTGAAAAGGAGCGGTCCTCTGTTATATTGCCTTCCAAAAGACAGTGTTACTGTATATATCCTTTCTTCCCAGGAAGGCACTGTGTGCTCCAGGAGAAAAGCTGCTGTTAGTTCAGCCCAATTTGGAGCTACTCCTTAGAATGCCAGAAGTGAGGGTGATTTTTATCCTAAAGCTCGTGAAAAAGGATGCTCAGAGTTACTGCAGAATCCCAGTGATCACTCAGCACACTCTCAAACACAGCAAAATGATTGTGTTTGCATCTGACTGCAGCAGAGAGCAGAACACATCTGCTTGAGCTTTAAGCTGCCTCTCATGGTTTGCAAAGTAGCTGTCAGTCTAGAAAAGGAAGTTTGGAGCTCAGGACAGGCTGTAAAACCACTGTGGGAAGCTTGTATTGGTACAGTGAGGCTGCCAGGAGCTTGGGGCTGCTGTCAGCAGCAGCTCAGGTGTGCTCATGCTGCACTGCACTGGGTGTGCAGTCATGGACCTGAGTTTGGGCTGAATTGGAGACAGTGCTCAGTGTCAACATAAAAACATCCTCCTGTTAGGTCCCCTGGGCTGACTGGTTTCTTTGATGTATTACACATTCGGGGCTGCTGTTGCTCTTGCAACGAGACATAGTGTCAGACTTTGTATTAATGTGCTTGCCAAGATTATTCAACGTAATTTTGGTTGCCCTGTTTATTAGGAAAGAGCTGGGGCTGACATTCCCAGGGCAGTGTTTGCCATCTCTCCTGAACAAATTTGGCTTGTGTGAGTTCTTTCCTCTTTGTTGTATTTGTGTGGAAGTTTGGGTAACTTCCCTTTTAGATTGGTTTACAGATGTGGTTGGAAAGCACTTACCTTGTTTCAGATACACTGCCTTGCTTCCCATTAGCAGCCTGGGATGTGAATAATGATCATAATAACCCTAATGATACTTTGCAATGGAGTGTGTTGCTTTCCTTGCAATAGATCTATAAAGATCTTTTCTTTGAGATACAGTTTCATTTCTGCATGGATCATTCATGTAATACTTATTTATATTTTTTTTTGGCCTTCTCCCTCATATGATTCATGAATATAAAATTCACGTTCAAGGCAGACTCGTGTCCTAGGTTTCCCTAGCTAATGAACATAACAATTTCAAACCATTTCGTGTGTGTAAACATGTGTAGGTCTATGCTGATAAAGATCAATAAATATTTAGGAGCCTGGAAAACGTGTAGTCAAACGTGAGCCAAGGCTGAATTTTATGAGCCATTATTTACTTGTTATTCCTTGCTTATACTGAACAATTACATGGGTTGCCTTTGAGAAGGACTGGGAGTTTACATGCCTCTGACTTCACTTTTGTGTGTGAATTTTAAATAGCTTTTGTGGCCTTTGATTATTTTTTAATTGTTTGTTTAAACAATAATATTATTTTTGCAGTTGTGTTGTTATGTTGTGTTGATTCTCTGAAGAGTCAAAACACAAACATAGATGGTGTCTAGTTGCCATCTCCCTGTCAACCTGAGTTCCTATAGGATATTTCAATAATTTTGTTTCTATATAGGAAATAAAACAGCTCAAAATGTCCTAACTGTTGATATATGGGAAAACTTCTCAGTTCTGCAGTTCCTCACATCCTCTGCTGGCTGTCACTTTTCCTTCTCCATTTATCCTTCTCATTCCAAGAGTGTTGGTTTGTGAGTGCCTCCAGTGCCTTGGAAACTACACTTCCAGATGATGTCTGTAGTAGTGTGAGAAGCAACACTGGTGGCAGTGGTCTCTGCTGGGGCTCAGGGCTGTGTTCTCATACTGCCTCTCTCTCTCTTTATTGTGCTATGACCTTGGCTACATCTGAAATTACCTTCTTGGCTGAGTACCCAAGCAGGATATTGACTTAATGTTTATACAGTGCTGTGTACATGGATAGAGTTACAAATGTTGAATCATTGAAGGAACCCAGGAGTGCTGGGGTCACCTCATGCCAGTGCTAGCCCAGATGCCATAACCTCTGCAATGCTTCATACCCACTGGCTTGCAGAGGGCTTGCCACTACTGTGAGCACCCCCACCAAGACACAGACCCCTTCTGTTGCTTCCCCTGCATCCATAAAGATGAGGCATAACTGCCCCTGCTTTGTCTGTATACCAAACCAAGGTTTTGGGGAAGGGAAGATCACCCATCTATTATCCTTTCTGATCATTTGTATAGATCTTACTGATTTTAAATATTATTCATATTTCTGAGGAGAGAAAGTGTTTATAGGGGAAGGATGGATGGGGGTATATAGCAACAGCTGAAGTTTTGAATTGCTGGAGCAAGCAGGAGAAACTGAGCATCATGCTGGGATGTAAGCATCAGTCCTGCAAAGATCAAAGGATTTGCTTGGCTCCAGAGATGTATTCACAGTGTGTCCATGGTGTCTGAGATTGACCATGTTAAAATATTTTCAGGATGAGTATTTTTAGCATATTAGAAAAGTGTGATCAAAAAAATAGGTTTGCTATGAGTAGAAGAATTACCTCAATTACAAAGAAGGTAATATTCCTTCCTGAGGAGGATCTATGCTTTTGTCCTTACTACTGTTTCTAAAAGTGTCTCCAAAAAATTGCTACTGCTTGGACATAATCCTATTAATAGGAAATATATAATTATTCAGTAGCTTGTATTAAATGCTTTTCTCAAATTTCTTTCCAGAGCTTGTTGAGAGGGGGAGAAGTACAGTATAAGGATATATTTTGGACATGGGATCTCCTTCTTTTAATGCTGACCAGATGTCCTGTGCCTCTCTTTACAGCTTCCAGCTACAGTTTTATTCTGAGCATTAGTGAAGAGGAAGCCAGGGTGAAGGCTTTGAACGAGTACCTGAGCACTCGTAGTTATATCCAGGGGTTCACATTTTCACATGCAGATGTGGAGGTATTCAGAAAGTTTTCGGGGCCACCTGTGGACCAGTATATCCATGTTGTCCGGTGGTACAGACACATAGAAGCAATCTATGATGGCAGCAGTGAAAAAAATGAGCCTTGTAAACTTCAAACAAGTGAGTAATACAAAACTGGTGGGCAGGTTATAGACTAGCTGACATTGTATTGATTTTTATTGCTGAGAATTCCTAGAAGTTCCCTTTCATGCTCTCTTGTGCATTTTTAAATTTACTATATCAACTTGTATTCAAGGTGGTGAAATTCTTGCATACAGTTACTACATAACTGATAGATCCTGACCTATTTGAAGATTAAAGCTCTGTGTTCACATTTCTTTGATTTTTAAAATTCCTCAGGGTACAGAATTTATGTGTAAAAGAATATGTGAGTTTTGGCTTGTTCCTGAAAATGGTGATTTGCTCAGGGCACTTTTTTCCCTGGAAGTACAACTGAATAGTTGGTTTATAATATACAATATAAAATATTCATAATAAAGTAAACTGAAAATTGCTTCTTATGCTTATTATTAACACTGAATTTCAAAACAAACATTTGGGGTTCTTTTTTAACCCTGGTAGCTTAGCCATTGCTAATGATTTGAGGAAACACTAACTGGTTGATCTAGGTCATTGTGTAAGCATGAGTGCTGGCATTTTTGGGAGCTGCATCACTCCCCTGAGTTGTTTTCCAATGAGCTCGTCTAATTTAATTGCTTTATAGCCGGATCCTTGCTCAGGGAGTCATGAAATAATTAATAACACAGAGCTGTTGTATAGTCCTTGCCAGACCTACAAATGAATGCAGAGTGTCTGTCATTTTTGCTGGTGGCTGTTGACTAACATGACTCCAATGCCACCTTCTCTCAGCCTCTCATCACCCGTGTTCTCAGTTCCTAGCACTTAAGGACCAGACTGCTGTGAGCAGATGTTTGTATATGTGGGGGGACCTGCACGTATTCCTACTGGTTATTCATTCCAGCAGGGAAGGGATCCCAGCTGGCTCTGGGTTAAATGCCCCAAACTGGAGTTTCTCAGCAGCCTTTCATGGGTCAGGGTGGAGCAATAGGAAGGGGAAAGGTTTCTCTTTTCCTGCCCATGAAATCTTTAATGTTTAGTCCCTCCTTCTGAAGGATTATGTCTGTGCATCTGTATCACAAGTCCTGAAATGGTGTTCTGCAGTGTTCACTATGAAGATGGCACTGAATCTGCCACACTTAGGTGTTGGCTATTTAATTGGCAGTATTTTGGGTGTATCAGAGAGCACCAGGGGTGGTTTAGAGCACATGAACTTCAGCTCAGCCAGGGAGAAGAGGAGAGCTGGAGGAGATGTAATGGAGCTGAGTGAGCAGTGTGGCTTTCACTTTCCCCTCACTATCCATGTAGTGGATATAAATTGCAAGCTGAGAACTTTAGGGTGCAGTACCTAGGTTTTTTTTCTTATGTTTAGGGTGGTTGCAAGCAAAGAAACCTTTACAAGTTTACCTTGTATTAGATTAACCACGATAGGTTTCTTTCCTCAAGGGAAATAGTAGCCACAATGAAGCATGCTAGGAAAACCCTTGTAAATCAAAGAGAAAACAAATCCATACCATGGTGTGTGTTATGGGTAAGCTGCTCTTGAACTTTAATTCTGTTCAGGAGTGCCTCAGACCATGAAATGTTTGAAATAAACATACTTTTATGGATCCCTGACATGGATATTAAATGTAGTCCATTTTTGACAGAGAACACTGCAGGCAATATATCTATTTAGGTTGTTACTCAAGAAAGAGGGATGAGGAAGAGGTTACATTTTTATACAGTCAATGTTTACATTACTTGAAGTTTTTCATCCAAAATAATTATCCAAAGACAGTGGGGGAAACAAAGAGTTAGTGAAGAGACACAAGATCAGAAGGGCTACTTTGCCAAAATAGTTTGTTTAATGGTTTGCTTGCATTGAAAATGCATACCATGAGAATTCCTAAAGACTTTGCTGTCTGTATTCAGCTGGCAGCCTTACTATATGTTTTAATTTCCTGGTTTGTTTTCATTCCTAGTTAATGTAATAATTAGTTAAAAATCATTACAGCTTTAAGCAGTCCTGTGCATAGCAAACTGCAACCTTTTGGCAGATGACATCCTGGTACTTCTGTTGGAGAGAAAAAAAAAAAAAAAAAAGAGCTTAACAACTATGTTCCTTTGCAAAAAACCTGAAAGAATACAAGTGCAAGAATATTGTCACTAATGACCCTGTTTTTTATCTACTCTTTTTAATGGAAAGATTTAGCCTGCTGAATTGGAACATATTTGTGATTTGTATGTTTAAAAATGCCTTGTGTACAAAGCAACCACATATGATAAAAAACCTGAGGTTCTTTCTAAACGTTTCTGTCTCCCTTCCCTCTCTCCCTGAGTACACATACTCTGTCAATATTGGCTCTAGGGACTAACTCTGCACTCGGGAGATTTTTTTGCAAATTCTGTGTGTGTGATATGCTGTGACAGTAAAATCAGCAGGGTTGCAGCAAGCCCAGGACTGCCATAACACTTTATTAATAATCCATTAAATCTCAAAGCTCTTGTTAATTGTTTATCTGAATTGCATGCTGTTACTTTTATACCCTCTTCCTTCCTGTTGCTTGGATCAAAAGTTAATAGGAAAGGCAAGTAAGAGAGTTGAAAATAAACTAGATTGAAACAATTTATTTTGGTTTTATAACTTTGTAGAAAGCTCTAATAAAAGTAGTTGGATTACTGGGACTGGAAGTGCTTTGAGTGATTCCAAGCGTTGGGTTTTTTTATTGTTTGGTTTTTGTTTGTTTTTTTATTTTGAACTTAACTAATAATGTGATAAGGAGAAATTGTTATATAGCACATTTGTTTGTAGAAAGTGTCTTTTCAGTTCTCTTTAAACTTATTTTTTTCCCCCTAGGTAAAGGCAAACGTGTGCAGCCCCCCTGGTCTCCCCCCGAAGGGACAAAACATTCTGGGCTCTGCCTCTATAACAGCCTGACTCGTAATAAGGTGACTGAATGAAAGGAGAGGTTTCTGTAGAGAAGTCATAAAATGTTTGTTTTTTAACTCTTTCTGTTGACAGCTTTCTGGCTTGTAGCTTGCAGAAGGCTCACAAGCAGGTGTCAGAAATGCTGCATCTGTCAAAGTGACACTATAATATACAATGACACTATCATATACACAATAAATATACATATACTACAAGTGTGTGCAGGTATGCATATGTGGCATAATAGGAGTTCCCCATTGCATGTTATCATCATGCAAAACAGCCAGGGGTGCAGCTGTAATGTGTGTAAGTGATGTGGACAGGATAAAGTCACAGTTTTGTTCTTTAGATGTTGTCTGGGTACAATAAAAAAGTCTCACCCATTGTAATTTGCTAATATAAACTGGTACAACTTCTTGTGGTCTTGTTTGAAGGTCCTTTTGGGAAAGAGAGAATCAAGAATACTGATCTTAGATGGGATGTAGTATCCCAGTATGTGTGAAATGATTATACTCTGTAGCCTTTTTGAACTGCAAAAGAATTCCTGATCTTCGTCCAAATTTTTGTAATCTGATATCTTGATAAGAGTGCAGATAATGCAGGCAGCCACACCCTGTTATCTCTCTTACATGATGAAGCTAGTGGTGATCTTTTCTAACTGTAAATCTGAGAGGAATGAATATTCCTTTTTTTGTAAATATAATGGATGTTTTCAATCTCTGATTTCCAAATGTGGTGATACTGGCTTGAGATCATGCCTTCAGTTCTAATGATTATACCTTCCCACCTTCCCTTTCAATTAAGGAAGTATTTCAGCCTCAGAATGGAAAAAAGGTCTTGTGGTATTGCTGTGGTCCAACAGTTTATGATGCTTCTCACATGGGACATGCCAGGTACTGCAGTTCCTTATTTTGATATAGGTGATAACAGTGACTATTGGAAGCAAAAGATTAATAGAAAAATGTACTTCATTTAGATGAGTGTGTTACTAGAAAGGAGTCTTGTTAGACTCAGTGCTTGAGATTTAAGATTAAAAGCATATTATAAAATTATGTAACTGTGTGATTAAAAACTTATTAGTAGATGAAGGAAAATGTAAACTGCTGAGATTAGTTAGTGCACACAATAAAAATAGATTTGATGTTCACTAAAAACATCCCTGTATCTTTTATGTTTTTAGGTCATACATCTCATTTGATATCTTGAGGAGAATCCTGAGGGATTATTTTAAATATGAAATTTTCTATTGTATGAATATTACAGATATTGATGACAAGGTAAGGTCTTTATAAATTGCAGTCTAAAATACTGTACTTCAAACATGGAAGTCAGAGTCATCTTTAATTGCCATTTGATAAGCCAGTATAGAACTTAGATTTTCTAACTTAGATATCATTTTGTACACAAAGTCATTGATTTTTTTTGTAGCATTCTTACCTAGCAGAGCCTGTATTCCTGCATATACATCAATCCTGTAATAAATAATGAAGACTAAGTGTTTTACAAATATAACTTATTTTATTTGCCAGTTGTTGAGATACTTATTTAACTCTGAGGTAGCTGATTAACTGTGTATGGTGTGTTTAATTTGTTTTACTGCATGTAATTCTTGCAGCTTGTTAAATTTATAGGGATTCTGAAATGCCTTGGGCATGCCATGGGTTTTATTTGCACTTTGTGGAACTGTGCATTACTTCACAAAATTATTTTCATGGTTTTGCTTTGTAGATCATCAAGAGAGCAAGACAAAATTACCTTTTTGAACAGTATATAGAGAAAAAATCAGCTCCAGATCAGCTACTTGAAGATGTTAAAACTGCCTCAGAGGTGGGTGTGGTTTTTGATCCCTGCTCATATCTGTAGGTTCTTAATAATGTAGCAAAGCATTTAAAAAGTCCCTCTGACTTTGCTACCTCAAACTTTCTGCTTGTTTCAGTTATTTTAGTGAACAGGTACCACCCAAGTTAGAAAGTTATTGGAACTACACATCCATTTGATTGTCCAATGGTTTAGAATTGACAAGAATTACCCCTGTAAAAGGCATGTGTGATTTTTATGTCCATAGAACTTGTTTGTGAGTGCACATATATTGTTGTTGGGGTACTGGGGGAAATAGCTCAAAAAGCATTTGGGTGTTTGTGTGTTACAATTCAGATTTTTAAAATAACCCTTAAAAATGGGTTTTAAACTGCAGTATGTCTGTAATCCTTTAAAGCTTGAGAGTTTTCTCTTCTGTATCATTGATGGCCTTAGAAAGAACAGAAAGTCTCCAGAGATTTAGGGGTTTAATAAATTGTGTAACCTGGACTGTAGATGGGAGAAAGTGATTCTCTGATCATTTTAAAAGTTACATATTGTCTGATGAGTTGAATACAGGTCTGGGAGTAGGAGGCCTGGAAATTTTGCCTGACATACTCTCTAAGCATAGAATTTGCTAAGCAGCAGTAGTGATGATGTAGTAGCTTATAAAGTCTTCCTGAAATTGGATGTGAATTAAATTTTTCCCACTTCACCCTTATTTCTGCTGAGCAATATGTTTCAGTAGTTTGATACCAAAACTTCTGATGGGGCATAAGATATTAATCATAATTAGCAAGGTACTGTGATGCTAAAGTAACACTGTGTATGGAACATAACACTGCTGTTCTGCAAGTTGCTTTCTGATGTTTTTTAATTGTAGCTCTTTTTAGTTAAACTGAATGAGACAACAGACCCAGATAAAAAGCAAATGTTGGAAAGAATTCAGAATGCAGTGAGGTCTGCTTTTGACCCCCTACAAGAAGCTGTGCAAGCAAAACTCCCTGCAGAAGAGATCAACAGCTGTCATCAGGTCAGTTTGAGCTCCTTTTTAATTATGTTTGGCTTAAAATTGTTAAGGGTTTTAAAAATAATATTTAGCTTACAGAAATTCCCTGGAGCATTATGGAAATTTCTATTCACAAAAAAATGAATGGTGGGCCTGAGGACTTGTCAGTACTTTGCATTCAATACAGGAAATCTAATCCTTGAATTCAACAACATAGGTTCAGTATGCTGTTTTTACCAATCACCTTCTTTTTCCCTCCCCCACCAAGTAATTACTCAGTTACTCTTGCCTTTTGAACAGGGATTTTTCTTCTCCATATATCTACACTTTCTTTGACTGTTTTGTCTTGATGACTTATTTTCAGTATAAATGACTGAACATGCATTTTTGATCTTCCAATACTGGTGGCAAGTTTCTACACAAGCATTTCTGTCTCTGATCAAAGAAAATACATCCCCAAAACCTTGTGCTTAGAATAATTTGTATTCAAAACCATTACATTTGGTGACAATGATCCTGTTGATTTTATTGGGCCTTAGTACTCTCCCAGTAACCAAGTTAGTCAAACTACTGTCTGTTAATAATTGGTTTCCACTTTAATCTTTTCTTGCTTTCAGATTATTTGTGATAATTACTGTAGGAAGCATAGGGTATTTGCTCCCTTCTTGAGAAGACTCTCTCTAAGTTATCTTAGCTGTTTTTATAAAAAGATATACTTAAAAACCAGAATTTTAAAAGCAACCAAAATCTAAGCAACCACTCTTTCTGGGCTGTATCCTATTGTAAGAAGAAAAAATGATCTTTAAGATAAGACTGAAAGGTATCCTTGCTGATATTCAAATTAGTCTTTCAGACACTTTTTAGCAATGCACACAGTAAGGCTTCTGTTAAGGTTACCCAGTAGTAACAGATGATGTGATATAACTGCAGGTGCTGTCTGGTGTTTACCACATCAATTCCATGTCAGTTTAAATGAGTGCTATCCAAAAACATACCACCAAGCAGTTGATCTTACTTCCTCTGTTTGCTTAATCCATATTTATGAAGGTCAATATGAGAAATATGAGGAATGTGGTAGAAGCAAGGTTTGCTCTGTATACAAAGCCATTTTCAGTCAGCCTCTTCAGAGTAAAATCTTTCAGCAAGATTTCAACAGGGCAAGTCTTTGATCAGTTACACTTCAAATTATTGTTTTATAGAAACTGTTGGAAGAAGCCAAAGATCTGCTGTCTGACTGGCTGGACACAAAATTTGGCAGTCAAGTGACCGACAATTCCATATTCTCAAAACTTCCCAAATTTTGGGAAGGGGAATTTCATAAAGATATGGAAGCGCTCAATGTAAGTAAGCAAACTATTTTCTCTTCTAGAAGTATATGTGCTCATATTACCCAAAATATTATTTAGCTCCTTAATAGATTGCAAACTCATCATATTTCAACCTTATTGATAAAATATTTCCTTCAGTGTGAATAGGTAGCTGTTAAGTTAGCAACTGTTTCATTTCCATCCCAACAATCTCCAATCCATTGTGCATGTTACCAGAGTCAGTTAACTGCTGATCAGGTTTGAAATGTGCACTCCAGCCTTCCACTTTGTAACACACACTGGTAGCTGATCCAGAAGTTTGAAATAGTCTATTAGCTGCACAGGAGGACCCTGCCAACCACACCATTTACATGACCACTCAGCAGTCTTCAGCCTCTAAGAAATTGTGTGATGGTAAAAATCAAGGAGAGATTCATCTGATGCAGGTGAAATGGAGTGTCATGTGCAGTGGTTCAGATCAGTGAAGGTTTGTTTATTTACCTGCAGATCAGAAGGACTTACTGCCTGCTCTGTCCAAAGTGCAATAGGTGGAAGAGTTGACATCATCTGCAGTAGTTTGTTGTTCAGATAGCCTTAAAAGCTGAGGAAAATACATCCACAGAGCAAAATGTTTGAAATAGGAATCTTAGATTCTACTGTCACTTGCTTTTTAGCCAATTTTTAACCAATGTATTACATATCTATTTAGTGCACATTTGTGTAAAATTACTGCATATATATATATATATGCATATATATATAAAAGAGAAAATTCTATTTTCTATCTATAGGTTTTACCTCCAGATGTTTTAACACGGGTTAGTGAATACGTGCCAGAAATTGTGGATTTTGTGAAAAAGATTGTGGATAATGGTTATGGGTAAGTTTGCTGCTGGATGCTTTTATACTGCACCAGAGCTGGAATGATTGCTTTCAACACTTAACTTTTTATATGCAAGAGTAATGTTTTCCAGTAGCAGTGTTCCATCAAGCAACAAAATTTCATGTTCCTTTGCAAAAGACTTTTTTTTTTCTCACCTGATGAGAATGTGCTATTGTATTGTGTACTTCTTACCATGTTTTACTAAGGGAGAAATTAGATTATTAAAATTTAAAAAGTCCCATTCATTTGAAATGTGTTTGACTTGATCTTCATCTTTTCAGGTATGTGTCCAATGGATCTGTATACTTTGATACTATGAAGTTTGATTCCAGTGAAAAACACTCCTATGCTAAGTTGGTTCCTGAAGCTGTAGGTGATCAAAAAGCTCTTCAAGAGGGTGAAGGTAAAAAGGGGAAATAACATTTACTTAAGTTGCTGAAGAAACTGATGCTGTGTTGATCTCTTCAATTGAATTCACTGACATTTGAATCAAAGTTGTATTGGAGATGAATTACATACCTGCTGCACTTCTTTTCCAAAGATTTCTTTTCCAAAGTTCTGTAGCTTAAGCGAGCACTTACCTGAAAGATTTTAATTGGAGAATACAAAAAAATCTTACCTTATTCACTTGATGTAAAGTGCAGCAAGGGAAAAAAATCAATAATGCTGATGTTTAAAGAAAAGGTATATATTTACATTATCTCTTTTGGCAGGTGACCTGAGCATCTCAGCTGATCGCTTAAGTGAGAAGCGTTCCCCAAATGATTTTGCTCTGTGGAAATCCTCCAAGCCAGGAGAGCCCTCGTGGGACTCTCCTTGGGGAAAGGTAAGTATATTATCAGGATATAGATCTTCTACAAATTATTAAGTAGCATGTTACACAAATATGTTGCCTCGCCTCATTTTTAATAATGTATGGATTATGGGGATCTTGTGTTCAATTGTAGATTGTATCACTGTTAATTTAGAAGGTGTATCAGTTTTTAAACAGAAGTCTGTATGCAGGCTCAGGATGGCTGTTACTGGTCTTCTGTCTCCTATTTATCTACAGGCTTTATCTGCAGTAATTTCTATAATTTTTTTCCTTGTGATCAAAAATACTAATTTTTAAAATAATAAAAAGCAGGATAATCTAAGCATCACATATATATATAACTATATTTGCCCTTTAAACCCAACAGTATACTTTCATGAAGCTGAGGCTGAGAATCCTTTTTCTTGGTCACACTGTACCTCATTTCCTTAGGTGTGTAACTGCTTAGCAGAAAACCAGTGAGGAAATGATACATAGACAGAAGAGGAAGACAATTATCTGGTAGCTAAGTGGTATCTTTTTCTTAACAGGGTCGTCCAGGCTGGCACATTGAATGTTCTGCTATGGCTGGATCCCTTCTAGGAGAGTCAATGGATATTCATGGGGGAGGGTTTGACCTCCGATTTCCCCACCATGACAATGAACTGGCACAGTCTGAGGTGAATGAATAGACCCTCAGTTTTTGCAGTGAAAAAGTGACATGCTGTGGCTGCACCTTTCATCAGTCCCTCAACTGCCTTTCAAAACTTTGTGTATTTTGTATAAGAGTAGTTTTTTATACTCAGGATTTTATTCTCAAAGTATCCTTACATGCTTCATGGTACGTGGATAAAAAGTGGTGGGTCTTAGGGGTTTGTTTGGGTTTTCTTTTTTCTTTGCTGCAGGCATACTTTGAAAACGATCACTGGGTTCGGTATTTTCTGCATACTGGCCACTTAACAATTGCAGGCTGTAAAATGTCCAAATCGTTGAAGAATTTCATCACCATAAAAGATGCACTGAAGAAACATACAGGTAAAAATCTCTTTATGGAATTTCAATGCCTTTGATGTACTTTGTGGTCACTGTGGTCATTTTGTTATTCAAGCACATCATGGAGTTTCCAAAACCAACTAACTTGGTGTGTCTCTCACTAACTTGAGAATAACTTGTTCTTCTGTTCCTTGCCAGTATTATCTGTGTGCATTATGATATTCTTGCTTTTTTTGTAGTTGTATTGATAGCAAGAATATGAAAAATAATGTTCTTTGCCCCTGCATTATTGGAGGCCATAAAAATGCTTTACATTATGATCATTTTTCTTGTTTATTTTGAAACTCCTGACAGCACGACAGTTACGATTGGCTTTCCTCATGCACTCTTGGAAGGATACACTAGATTATTCCAGCAATACCATGGAGTCAGCTATCCAGTATGAGAAGTTCATGAATGTAAGTAAGCTTTCTGTTCTTCCTCCAGCTCTCTAAGCTTTGTGTTGTCATGTGTGTTTCAAGGATTAAAACCCCAAGGATACATAGGCCATATCTACAGATTGAGTTTGCTTTCTGAATTCATCAGGAGAGATGTCACAGAATTTGTTGAGCTACTATTGGACATTAAAAGTCATTTAAATTCCAAAGACAGCTGCATTTCTCTGCAGCTGGGTGCTTTCACCAAGTGTTGACATCTCTGAGCAGCTTGGTGCTTACATGCAAGATTAGTTTCTCAGTTCAGCTTGCTTACAGGACTCAGTCCAACACAGACACTCTTGTAATATCTACCAGATCAAGCTTTACACAAATACAGCCAAAGGGCAAGAGAGATGATCAGCTCTACCTTGTCTCCTCAGCACATACATGGAGCATATTTTCCTTTGTGCTTTGCAGACCTATGCGAGGACTCAGGCACCGTTCCTTTCCCAGCTTGGTTTGGAGCTGTGATTTAAGGCCATATTTCCCACAAGGAGGCTTTACAGCATTTTGAGCTCATTGATCTTGGTCTCCACAGCTGAAGCTATACTGCTTTTTATGTAAAATGTTTAGTTTTGGACCCTAGAATAAGTGACAGAGACTTTCACCAATCTGGGTGCCCACATAAAACAGGCCCTCCCTATAAAGCCATTTTTATTCTTGAGCTTCCATTGCTAGAAATGCCTTTAAAAAAATCTGCCATAAGAACTCCTGTCTAAAGCTTTTAAACAAGGTATTGTATTTGAGCAGCTTGCTGGTAGAGTATCGTAGTGTATCATGCAGTGGCAGAGCAAAGAGAGAGAACTGAATTACAGTCCAATTGTGATCTCAGAGTTATAAAAAAATGTGTTGGTTTCCTTGTTCTGACAGACATTCAGTAGATCCTGGCTGTATTGAAATTATAAACTTTAGTAGGCTAATTAAGAAATAATACCTTTTCCTAGTAAGGGCTGGTTGTGTTGAGTTTAAACTGATTTTTAGATGCATTCTTCTTTTATAGGAATTCTTTTTAAATGTGAAGGATATTCTTCGGACTCCCTCTGATGTGACAGGCCAGTTTCAGAAATGGGAAAACCAGGAAGCAGAGCTGAACAGGATGTGAGTGGAGAATTCCTACTCTATGAATAGCCATCATGTAGCTACATATTTATTTATTTTCCTTGCAAATTACTTACTGTGTATAGAGTCATATTTATCAGTCGTAAGAATTACCACTGACTGTAGTCTGTAGTAACTAGTGGTGTCCTCTGAAAATTTTGCCTTAAAGTTGGTAGAGAATCCTTTTTTTAAAAAAAGGGAAAGATAGTAAGTAATAGAGAGGTCAGAGGGAAGAGACAAAGTAGTGGGAGGAATGGAAGATAAGCTTTATGGGTATTTATTTTTGTCCCCTTTCTCTATCATTTCTCATTCTCTTTTCTCTGGAAAAAGAAGTACATTTGAAGCAGTAATACTCCTTCTATGGTGAAATGGTACTTAAGAGACTGTATTACTTACTGTGCCTATTCATTGGAATTGCAAAGGTTTACATTAATTTATTCCTTGTATTTACTTTATCAGCTTCATAACACTTCACTTACCACTAAGTTATCTTTCAAATTGGTGCTTCCCACTGGAAAGATACTAAACAGAGCACTTGGCTGGCACGTAGGCACAGGACAGAAATGCTAACAGAAAAATAAAAAAAAACATGAGAAGGTACTTAAGCAATTGATGCTACTTTTAAGAGGTGGTATAAAAAGGTCAGTTGTGAAGAAGTGCTAGATGTAACTGCTTGAATAGGCATCATGATTATGCCCTTTTCACACTCATCTGTTTTTTCCTTCAAATACAAACTGTGACCAATAAAAGATTTTCTCGCTTGGAAGTCCCCTTGCTCTTGTAATAGAAGTTCTTCAGAGTAGGTTGCAAACACAATTGACATGGATATTAAAAGTTGGTGGTTTTTTTTCTCAGTTTTTATGACAAGAAGGCAGCAATTCATGAAGCACTGTGTGACAATATTGACACTCGCTCTGTCTTAGAAGAAATGCGCTCGTTAGTCAGTCAGAGTAACTCCTATATTGCTGCCAAGAAATCTTCCAGACAAATGCCAAACAGACTTCTTTTAGAAAACATCAGTTCCTATCTCACTCAGATGCTCAAGGTATGTAATAGCAGGTAGTAATGTTGCAATTCTAACTGTTGTATCTTTAATGTGTGTAGGGTTCTGCACCGTCTTTGTTAAATCTTCTAGGAAAATGGAGATCTTTTACACACACCCCAGACCAAAACTACCCCAGTTTGCAGTGTGTGCTGCAGCAGAAACAATTTGAAGTCCTTTTTGTTACATTATAATTTCAGCTAACGTTTAGTTGAATAGTGAAGACCATGCAAGAAAAAATAGTAGAAAAAATACAAAGGCAGAAAATAAAATCTGACAGCTTGAAAGCAAAATCTGAAAGCAAAAGCTTAGTATGCTTTGTGACTTAAACCCTAAACATCATCTTATTAGAGCAGTGAATTGTGGGTTAAATTAGAACTAGGTGTCTTCAAAACCCTAGTACATGTGATTTTGGTTAGTTTTCACATACTTGTGACTTGATGCATACAATATTTTCTCTTCTTTCTTTCTTTTTTTTTTTTTTTTTTTTTTTCTTTTTCCTTTTCCCTTGACCAGATTTTTGGTGCCATAGAAAGTGATGACACGATTGGTTTTCCTGTTGGAGGGAGCAGTCAAAATATAAATGTAAGTGAATGACAAATTGGGTCTTCTGAAAGCTTAGGTTAGGTAAGTGGTTTCATTACCAAACTGTAGCAAAGATACCTCCCTTTTAACTTTAACCTCCCTTCCACTTTTAACATTAGAATCTGAAGCAATTTACTGGCTTAGGAAACAGTATTTTCTTTTATGAGAGTTGGGGTTTTTTATAGGTTTGTTTGACTTAATGATAGACAAATTGTATAGCAACCAGAAAGATAATTACCTTGTCTTCTGAATGATGAGTCTGTTTCAGAAACCACATGTTAACTACAGACAGTACATGCTTCTGTTTAAAGACTCATTACAAGTATTTGTATGTTAAGTAGTTTAAAAAAATATAATTATACTGATTAAACCTCCTTGTGGTACACCAAAAAACAGCCTGGAGGCAGCTGGAGTTTTATCCGCATTTTAATCTCTACTTCTGATCTCATTTGCAGCCACAATTTTTGTCTGCCTTTTGAAGGCTGTTTGGCTTTGGTCACCCAGCAGTACTACTGTGATGCAGAGTTTTTCTGGAAATACTTGGGGGATACGTAATTAAAGTGCTGATGGACTTTATGATAACAATAATGGTTTGTGGTACAGGCTGGAGAATAACTCCATGTGAAAGTCAGCAACTTTGCTCTCTTTGTTCATGCAGAAAATTTAACATGGGCAAATCAGTGCTGTTTTTCAAGTATTTTCTGCATTCAGGGGTGTAAAAAGCTAAACTTGTTATCCATCAAAGGAAAAGGAAAGCTTGCTTGTGGTTGAAGAATGTAAATGCACACTCATCTGATAATTGCCCAGGCAAACACATTATTGTGCTGTGGAAACCTCCAGTAATAATATAACAAGGATAATAAAGAAGATGCTCAGTATTCCATACCAAAATCCATCAATAGTGAATTCTAAATTAGCTCAAATATTTTTAATTTCAGAAGAACTGCAGCACCCTAACACTTAATATTTTTAGGGGAAATTAAAATTATATTGGTATTTAGCACTTCATTCAATCAGTGATTGAAAGAGAGAGGCTTGATGGAAGGATTTGCAATAGCTGGGAACAAGAAACTAAGCCCTTTCACTCCTTAAAGTAATGTTGCCAAGTGCAGCAGGGTCTGAAAGATCTTGTGCAGAAAGAATACTGTGCCAACACCTGTTACACACAAGAAGCTTCTGGTTTTATTGGCCTAGGACATTTCTGGTTTTAAGTGTTATGTTATAAAGATGCATACTATCACAAAGATTTGGGCTGTTTGATTAAATATTATCTTCCATGTAGATACTTTTTTTCTTTGCAAGATCTGTGAACATTTAAGGTGTGAAAACTTCTCATCAATTACAGAAGGCTGTGGATTTTGCTTATTTGTTCTTCATCTAAATTGGAGATGAAGGAAATAATACACAATCTTCTTCAAATGCACTGAAAGAACAATTAGCTTAATTACCATGGTTCAGTAATTTATTTGAAAGGGAATGGAAGAGATTCTAAGCCACAAAACCTGAGGTTCCATTGTCTTAATTTCTAAACCAACTTAGCTCTGCTGTCAAGTTAGTTATTCTGGTAATTAAAATATTTCACCTGCAAATGGCTGATAAATAGTTGCAGTGCATGCTTTCCTGATGCTGCTTCCTTGGCTCCTTGAGCTACTTTCAGTGGAGAGGAGATAATGGAAATGTGACTGTTACTTTCCAGTCTGTTTGCTCTGCCATACCTGTCAGCAGTGGTTCCAGTTGTGAAGCTGATTGCAGTGTGTCCACATTTATGAAAAAAGTTTTAACAGAGCCCCTCACCTCCTTTCACGTGGCCTCTTTTAGGGCATAACAGACTTCCTTGTCTGGTAATTGCACAGAAATTTGTCTTGGAGATGTAACAGATGGGAGAGATACGTGGAAGCAGCAGGGGAAGCAAAAGTGCAAATTTTTTCTCCCCCACCCTCCAAAGTAATGAAACTTTTAATTCAAGCAGCCCCCTTGGTTCCTGGATTCTTCTCTTGTGATTCCAGAGGATTGTTGGCAGACAGGGATGATCTGAAGTTGTTTCTAATTGTTCATTCCTGTTCACTAGCTGCTTGCTGTGGCTGTTTGCTACCATTGAGAGGAGGATTCTCAGGGCTTTTTCTTTGAGCTTTCATGACCAGCATTTATTTACACCTGAAATAATTCAACAGTAATCTCTCGCCACTTGTGGCAGAGGCAGTCACATGAGGAATAGAGACAACTGCCCTGCATTGGAAATAAAGACAGTTGGTGTAAGCTAACATCTGAGGAACAGATCTATGTCCTAACAAAAATAAGTCCTCACCTCAGTTTCACCTGGTAATATATCCATCAAGCAAAATAAGACAAAACAGAATATGAACTGGCAAATTAATTCAGATGCTGTTTTTATCCCTGTGCTGCAGTGTAGTTTGCATAACTCTGTGGAACTGATGTGTCTGTAACTGAATGGAGATGAAAAAGGAATGGGGAGAGTCCAAACTTCACACGTTGGCTTTATCTGCACAAAAGAAAACTACACAGCTAAGGCAAATGACCATCTGTACTTTGACAACAGTAGAACAACAACTTTTACTGCCCTCAGAGTTAATATCCAACATACATAGGAAGTAAGGATGTGTTCTATCTAAATTATAATTATGTAACTGTAATATAATTACCCTGCAGATTGAATCTACAGTGATGCCCTACCTCCAAGTGCTCTCTGAGTTCAGAGAAGGGGTGCGACAAATTGCCAGAGAAAAGAAAGGTGAGAGGTCACTTCTTCTTCTCTTGTTGCACTGGAGATTCAGAGGTCTTAGGAATCAAACTGGGAAGGTGAGCCAGCTGACACAATTTCCCTTTGCCTGGAGAATAAAAGGAAGGCATCTTTAGATCTGAGCTGGTTTCAGTATTTGCATCTCTGCTACCTGCCTCTTTAATTTGGGAATCTGTTACAGGCAGCTTGGGTAATTTTCTTTTAATTTCATAAAGATTCTAAAAGTTCTGGAATGACTAGGACAAGCTGTTGTTTCTTTAGATAAGGACACTCCCTGCTTTCTAGGCATATTAGTACCCATGATTTCTTTCTCCAGGGAGCTTGGATTCTTTTAGAAGTGTAGACTGCTACACAGTGATACTGTCTGTGTATAAATAGCCTGAGATGCTAATTCTTATTTATTAGCATAGTTGAAATGGTAGCTCTCCTAATGCTAATTCAGTGCTGCTTATGTGAATTCCTCTCTAAGTTTGCTAAAAGTTGTTTCAAGCACTTTTTTTTTTCCCTCTTTGAAAAGCTTTTATCTTGCTGTGTGTCTTGGCAGCAGGGCTGTATAGTGTTAAAAAGGCTGTTCCATGAAGCCTGCACTCTTACTATTTTCTGCTGTTCCCTGTGGTATTTTTACATGTGGTTAATATGTATTTGGTTCTTGGTTTTCTAAACTTGTTTAAACTAAGATTTGTACTTGCGGGCAAAATAGAGCAATATTTATATGTATAAACCAACATAAATAACTTGTATAACAGAAATATAAAATTACTTTTGGTGTCTGGTTGATGACCTATTTAGCTGGCAAAGAATCTGAACCCTTCTTCTGCTATTGTTTTGAGTTCTTTTGAGGGCTACTAAGTTTACCTTAAAAGCACAAAACTATTTGTTAATGTGACCATTCAGTTATTCCTCTCAAACTCCTACAGGCCTGACTGCTGATAAATAGGCTTATTAGTTCCAAGAGCAAATATGTTTCTGTAATTTGAATTAATACAAGAAGTTTGTATATAATGAGTCAAAAATGTGACTTGTGTTCTTTCAATATTTAATGGGAACACTTATTTTACATGAGCCTTTTTTTTTTTTCCTTTGCTTCCTGATGGTTTTACCTCTCTTAAGAGTGGTAACATTTAAATATCACAGGGCTTCTTGTAAATCATTTTTAGAACATACTTAGTGAGATGCTGCTTGAGTTTCTTCCTTGGAAGGTGTTTTTGGGTTTTTTGGGGTTTTTTTTTGTTTGTTTGGTGGTGTTTGTTTGTTTGTTTGTTTGTTTTTCACCTGAAATAAATTGAGCAATACCAATAAAACTGGATCTAGTTGCTTTTGGCTGGGATTCAGAGCACTTTGCAGTATGACCAGGGTGGCACATTTCATTAAACTGATATCTGGAAGCTGAGTGGTGCTGGGCAGAAACTGCACTGACAACACTATTTTTGTTCCCTGAACCTGTTAAGTTCTGCTTGAAGGATGTGGTGTTAAACTGCTGTAAAAGTTGTTCTGATAAATGGGTGGGGGTATTGGTTGGCTCTGTGTCTCCCAGGGGTGCTGGTGCCACATGGTATCTTGCTCAAAGGTGCTTCTAGGTCACAAAAAGCAAACCTCTGCCTAATATACCATGAATTGACCAGTACTGGGACAATCCTGATCCATGTAACCATGCCTGCTCTTGTCTTTTCCTGCCAGCCTTAACATCCAGCATTCTCAAGATGCTTCTTAAACCCCTCCTTTCCTTCTCCAGCACAGTGTTCCCATTCACAACAGCACAACACCTCTTTCACATCTGAGACTCTCTGGCTTGAAATTCACAGAAAATGTGCAAAGAGGTCTGGGAAATAGTTCCAGGCTGGAGGAGTGCCTGGCTGCCAGGGTGTTCATGGGCAGTGGTGATAAGGCACTGGTTTCCTGGGGACTTTCCTTACTGAGGGTAATGGTTTATGTCTTGGGTCAGCCCACAAACAACCCCCTGCCCACTCCCTAAGCATCTTTCCTCCAGAGGTACCACATGCAAAGGACAGGCACGTTTCAGCCCAAAGAAGCACAGTGCTGAGTCCTCTGGATGACAGAGGATTGATCAAAGGATGTGTTCTTTGATAAATAATCCATTACACATTTCTCCACGTTCTCTACTTTGATGTATTTCTTCTCAAACTTTCAATCATTTATTATTTCAGATAAGTAAATACTTTTAACTGAGCAGATCCTCTGTTGCTGAGTTAGCAGTAGCTGGTACATGTGATATATTTTTATATGGTCTGTGTAATTCCATTGTCCAGGTTAGACTCAACACCTTTCAGAGTGTTGTTAACAGCCAGTCAGGTAATCTTATCCCTTGTTTATCTTAATGGCTTATTTAGAATTGCAACAAAAGGGAATGTAGTTCACTGTGTATTAACTGCTCTGTACCAAGAAAAAGAACAACTTAGTTGACTACAGACAAAGGAGCTTCTAGAAATTGCAATGCTTTCCTATACAGAGAGAGTTGCAGAATACTCCCATGCAATGAAATAAGATGGTTGGTCCATTTTATGGCATTAAGATAGTTGGTGCTCTGTTCACTGTTCAGCTCTCTGAGGCTCTGGGAATTATGGAAGAGATGAAGGCTCAAGGAAGGTGCTTTCACCTCCTGGCAGGTGCAGTGTTTAGTACAGTCTGGGTGTAGCTCCTACTGCTAGAATTACCACCTCTGAGACCCCCCCCTTACTTCTGAGAGTTGCTGAAAGGGAGAACACTTGTTTATTGTAAGCATGTGCTATTATCTATCCCAGTTATTTGTCTTGTCACACTTTAAGCATTTCCCCTTAAATACAAGACTGTCTATAAATATGCTGAATGCAGTTCACAACAGCAACACACTGGGTTTTCTTGTTACATTCAGTCCCTCTTACCTGTTCTGCTGCTTCTGGGCTGATAAAATTTCTCAGTTAACCAAGTTAAGTATCTTGTATGAAGATTTACTTTTTCTATTAAGACCTGATAGCACCTACTTCAGCTAAATCTCAAGTTTTTAACTATTTGCTGTTATCAAAGGTTCTTTGATAAGGTTGCAAGAAAAAAAAAAAAAAAGCTAATTGTGATGTCTTGATCACTATCCAGAAAGCCAAATCACAGTTCTATGTTCTGCTGCATCTAGCTTGCTTGAAAAAAACCAGCTTGGTCAGACTAGGGGGTAACTATCTGTAGAAAGAATGTCTGGGTTACAGTTGCTCTGAAAAAATCTAAGTGTAGTTCCCAAACCAACAAAATCATAGTTCTTTAGGGGCACTGTGGGATGTAGCACAGGATATGTTAATTTGAGATGTTCTAAAATAGGATTGTTAACCCTTCTTATTGGAAATTCTACAGCAGCCATTAGGATCTTCCCAAGTCAGAACTGCTTTCACTGTTCCCTGGCAGATTTGTTCCCTCATTTCTGAATTGCCCTGGGTTTTCTTTCTGTTCCCCTTTAGGAACAATGAGGGTATCTTGGAAGAAATGTATGAATTTCAAGTCCCTGGAAAGAAGCATGCTGCTTCTATGTGCAGCTGAAAGAAGGCAAAACTAACTTAAAACACCTAAAAAGATTTCTGATCTGTGTGAGAGAGAGCAGCAGTCTCTTAATTGCATTTAAATAACTGTGTAGCAGGATAGAAGTAGGCTTGGATCAAATCTTAGCTCACTAAAAGTATTTTTCATGCTTTGTAGTAACTGAAGTGCTGCAGTTAAGTGATGCTCTGCGAGATGATGTCCTGCCTGAGCTTGGTGTTCGATTTGAAGATCATGAAGGTACTCAATTGCATTCTTTGCAAGCTTGTAGGTTTCTGGTAGGTGTAATCTTACTGTTTTCATAAGAAGTGGGCAAGCAAGCTGTCCAGACTAATCTGGAATAATCCAGCAAACTCAGTGATTGCAGAGCTACAGCTTATCAGTTCTGATATGTGAATATAGAACTGTATATTGGAATACATGGATTGAATATAAAAATGGGTTTTGCAATCTTTATCTTTTTGTACAGCATCTTAGTGACTTTTCAGTAGTTACTTGGTTGTCTCTGCGTTCAGCTTGCAAAATTAAACTAGTTATCATAGGATAAAGGCATTTATCTTTGACTATTCAAACATTGGAAACTCATTCACCTGTTTTTCCTTCTTTAGGCCTTCCAACTGTGGTTAAATTAGTGGATAAGGACACGTTAATGAAAGAAAGAGAAGAGAAGAAAAAGGTTACTTGAAACATTCTCTTTTTTTTTAAATTTAAAGTCATGTGTGAGTTATAAATACTTTTTTTACAACTTGTGAGAAAAATCTTAACAGACTAGCAATGAGGGAAATAACACGACAAATGATGCTAAAATTTGAGTGTGTTCAGAAAAAACTGTTTTTGAAACAGTAGCTTCTTGAGAATTTCATATGGGACCCAATGAATACCTCTGAGGTTTGTATGTGTGCTTAAAATCTTCCCATAATGAAGAGATGTTGAGTATTGCATACACACTGTCTTATCTTCCTGGAAGAACATTTCCAGTGAGAAGCTAATTTGTATTTCTTCTGTTTGTACATACATGCTTTGTTTCCATGCACTAGACTGTATTTAGCTACTAAATGAAAAGAAAATGCATTGGCTAAATCTTAAGGTAATACAGATGGCTGATATATTCAGGGTGTGGGGGCAGGAATTCACATGTTACCATGTAAAGATTGAATTCTAATTCACAGTGCATAAGGTCTGGAAAGAAACTCTCCCTCAGGCACTTCCTAGCCAACATTTGACTTTGTAAGATTTAAAAGTAACACTTTATGTGCTTGTTTTCAGTTTTAACATATGTAATTCCAACATTTTGGAAGACTTTCCAACGTTTCTCCTTCCATGCAGATGTTTTTGGTTTTGTTTTTAAAAGGGGAAGTAAAATGGAGTTTCGGCCAATCCAGATGTTTTCATCAAAAAGCCATTTGAAAGCAGTTTGTGTATAGCTGCTGGGTGGATTTTCCCTGGAAACAACATTATGTTCAGTCCTGGCAGAATGCTTGGAGAACTGATAGGTCTCTCCCAAGCAAGTGCACAATGGGATTTATTTTAAGTTTTGTAAGTTGGCTAAATTTGGATAGTTGTTCCCTAGGAACATCAAGGGATACAACTGCTTCTTGAGAAACTGCAGTGGCTTCAGAGTTTGAAGCAATAGCTTAAAATATCAGTGAAATATGGTCTTTGATTTTTTTTAAAGTGATTTGCAAAACCTTTTCCCCCATCAAACAGCAGAACCATTTCTTTGGCAGGCATTGTAGGTATTCTTTGCACTTAGCATGCAGAATGCCTTCTGAACAGTTAACATTGGTTTCAGTGTCAATACAAGCAAATGAAATCAAAGTTGTACTGTCAGAAGCATCAGACACCCCTAATTATATGGCATGGTGGTTTTGCTGCAGGTCATGCTGCCAGTCCTGTCTGTAATTGGATATCCAGGGATTTAGCTGGCTAAGATTCATAGAAAACAACTAAATGAAGCAGTTAGTGACATTGTACTCATTGACATTGTATTTCCCAGATTGAAGAAGAGAAAAGAAGGAAGAAAGAAGAAGCAGCCAGGAAAAAACAAGAGCAGGAAGTAAGTGTTCAGATCCTTGTAAGTTGTTTTGGAAGGAAAGTGTTAGCAGCAGTGCTCACGTGCAGGAAAGATGACATGAGGACACAGGCTCTCTGCCTGGCCTTAACTGAGCCTCCATTTTTTAAATGGTTTTTTTTTCCCTACAATTTCCTGCTCAGAATGACTTTGGCTTGCAGTTCAGATTTGAATATTCAGCTCTTATTGCAGAGAAGCCATCAATGAAAACACAACTAAAGGCTGCAAAAACTTCTTAGAAATACTTGTAGCACTAATTTCAGTGTACAGACAGTATGACTTCCTTAATTGCCAAAGAAATACTTTGCATGCCTGCTGGAGAAGATTCTGCTTGTGTCCTTCATGATTTTTCATCTTTTTAGGTATGTTTTATCTATGTGTGAAAACTTTTTTCCTCTTTAAGAATCTACCTGTTCCTTATGATTGAACTCTGCAATGTAGTCTTTTGTAAAATTACATTTTATCTCAACAGCTGTGACTGAGACAGCCCCAAGGTTTTAGGCTTTTGATGAGCAGTAGACAGCCAGAGTACATGAACTTAGAAGAAGAAAAGACAGTTTGCCATGCTGATGATTCTAACAGCACAAGAAATGTTTTCCTGGGTTAAACGAGGAAATAAACTTTTAGAGAGCATCATGCACTGACAGAAAAACAGATAAATAGCATTTAGCATCCACAAATTCCAAGCAGCTTTTTGCATTCTTTCAAAAAGCTGATTTCCTTGCATTGGGCATAAGTTTGTTTTTGTTTTTTTTTAAAGGATTCTGATAAGTGCTTGTTTACAGATAAGTGAAAGTTCAGTTTTGTTTTCAGTACCATTACTTGGCTCTTGATCCTTTTGTGACCTGCACAGAAACATGTGCCTGTCAGCAGGAAACTGTCAATAAAGGTGGTTGCCTTTGCAGTGAGCTAATGCCTGAATATTCTTTACTCACAGCAACTTGGGTTTTACACCTAAAACACTGAGGAACCAAATTAGCAAAAATAAAAGTGTAGATTCTGGAGTATTTAAGTGAATTATTTTGATTTCCTGTTTTACACCTATTTTACTAAGTGGTTCTCTACAGATTTAAAACATTTCTTCCCCCCAGACAAGCACAGCTGAGAGTTAGTGAGTTGCTCCTCATTGAAAGCTTATTTTCCTATTATAAACAATTGTGAATTAAATGCTCTTTGATTTGGAAATTATAGTCTATTTTTCCTTTTGCATATGTGACAAGTTGTCAGTAATTAACTCTGATGCTAATGCAGTTAATGCCCATTTTATATTACAGGCAGCAAAACTGGCAAAAATGAAGATTCCACCACATGAAATGTTTAAATTGGAACATGACAAATATTCCATGTTTGATGAAAATGTAAGATACTCTTCTTTAGATAGGGGCTGGTTTCCTTCCCCAGTTTTACATACAGTTGTGTGGGTATGTAGCTAATCTTGTTCCAAAACCTCCAGGGCAATGCTTTTAGCATAGCAAGAGCAGGGAAGAAGAGAGAGAAGAGCTGTGCTCTGTTGATTTTATTGCACATACCTTGCATTAGGCAGGAAGGCCCTTGAACTGCCCTCATTTCAAGGGTTTTTTTTTTTGTACATGGGTCTTCTTTGGCCCCTGTTGTTGCAGAGCAAAATTCCCTGTAAATGCTGTGAGTAGAAACATGCAAAATGTGTGTTCACAGATTTATTACCTTGTTGAAAGGCAAGGAATTCACTTGCAAGGACTCCCCAGCTGCCAAGACTCGTCGGGACAGCTCTGTTTTTCAGACAGGTCCTGTTACCTTTTTGGCTCTGCCCACTGCTTTGCTCTCTTCTGGCAAAGGATCTCTGAAGGAGCTGTACAGATAACTTTGCTCTTGATTGCTCCTGTTGAGGATAACAGGGGTTACTTGGAAAACATCAATCACTGTTTCTCCAGTGCTTTATCTGGGACACTGATCCTGCTTCTGCCTGTCCTCCTCACTCACACAAATGCAAGCCCTGGGGGCAAGTAAGAAAGGAGAGGATAAATACTGGAAAATACCTTGCAAGCCAAGGTCAATGCCCATAAAAACTTTTAAACATACTTTTAACATTAAGAACACAAATCTTTTACTGCTTTTGCTTTAAGCCTTGTATTTAATATGCTAGTATGATTAACATTGGTCTCTTAACCATCTGTTTAGGGATTACTCATTATTCTCTTAACTATAATCACATAGAAGTTCCTAGTCTAGGCTTCCCTTATTTTTAGTACAGGACAGAAAATAAATAAGCCCTTTACCCCAGCATTAACTAAGAAGGAACCTATGTAAATAGTCCAAGTTAGTTGTCAAACTCCTAGCTGCCTAAAATAAGCCAAGCTACAGCCCATTCTGACATCTTGTCATCATGACATTGTCCCCCAATCTTACTAAAAGACTATTCCATAAACAGCAAAAGTAGTCCAAGGATTTCTCTTACTTATTTTTTTTTAAATGTTTCAGGGATTCCCCACTCATGATACAGAAGGCAAAGAACTCAGCAAAGGACAGATTAAGAAGCTAAAGAAACTTTATGAAACCCAAGAGAAGCTTCATAAGGAGTATCTCCAAATGGTTCAGAATGGAAGTGCAAATTGAGAACAAGAGGACTTTAGAAGGCAAGTGCTGGGACACCATTGAAGAAGTGAGCACATTCTGATGCTCAGGTTTCTGTTTACACTTTCTATTATGTGCAAAGTAAAAATCCTGGTTACGTGGATTCATAAACCTCATCTGGAATGTCAATAAAAATCTCTTCTTAAAAGAAGCCATCCGGTAAGAAGTTCCTTTACAACAGTAGCAGGCTGAATGCTTGCCAGTGCTTTTTGGCAAGATACTGCTCAGTCAGCAAATCCACATAAAGATTCTCTTTTATTGTAGTTGCTCAGGCTTGGGTTAATTTTTCCTGCACACTGGTATCTATCTAAAACCTACTATAGCTTGCATTCTGGAATATGTCACACTCAGCAAAATTTAGTGCTAAATGGGAGCTGAGTAATTTGTCCCACAATAAGTATGGTATTTTTCAGATGACTTTAGTATCTTTACATAAGCAGGAAAAACTGTCTTATTCCACTGTGATACTTACTCTAGCTGCTGTTATTAAAAACTCTCCTAAGTATACCCAGAACACTTTGCATAGCAGAAGTTAACAGTCCCTTGTGTTGCAAAAGGGAAGAAGTCACCATCTTTCCTCAACCTGCAGCTCAGCTTACTCAGTCAAGTGGGTAACTCCAAGGCAAATGTAGCTGCATTGAACAAACAGGTGGGAAAGGCCTGAAGGAGGATGGTTGTGTTCATGGATCTATCCCAAGAAAACAAGAATCCTACCAAAGTACTTGATTACTCAAAGTAGTCAGTACCTAATTATCTGTTCAGAGCCCAGGGGAATTAACAGAGGGTTTGTAATTGAGATACAGTTTGTGGATTGGGTTGCAATTAGGCAGTACAGCTCTACATTGCTCATTATAATGGTTTTAACATCACAATTTAACCCTGGGTTAATAATCTTTCTGATGTAGTGTGGTTACATTATGTTTGCAAAGATAGTTCTCTGTTGTCTAATACTGCATCTCACTGGCAGGAGCTACTACATGAAGTAAAGCTCATGAAATATTGAAAAATATCTTGCCTGCTTCCCAAGTGCATATACCACTGAATGTCCATATGTGCAGAACTATATTAATCTAGTATTTTTAATCCTCAGGGAGACTTGCAGAAGGTCATACTGTGAGACCTCTGTTCTCTCAACTCTTAGGTTCATGCTGTAATGGTTAGGCTACCTTCCTCTCTTTAAACTTAAGAGTTAAAACATCTTTGTTTTGGTTTGGTTTTTTGTTTGTTCTGGTTTTTTTTGTTTGTTTGTTTGTTTTGTTTTGTTTTTTATTTTGTTTTTTACTTGTATTACTCCTTTCAAGGAATGAACACATCTGGAGTTACAGAAAGGTCTAGTAGGGGTTTTTTTGTAGTTTGTGTTTGCTTTTGAAAACATACATGATGTTAAGGTCAGTAAAGCACATGCATCTTGTATGCAGAAAATAAAATATGTTGTGAAGTGTAAGTTTTATGTGACCTTTGTATAGTGGGAAGAATATATCCTCTTTATTCCACAACCATTGTTTAGAAAGAGCTTTCCCTTTGGCTTCCTTTTACTAATTTAATTTACTTTGCATTCAGTATTTGATTCTTCTGCTAATTTCTAATTAATTGTGTAAAATGCATGTTTAAACTGCACAGTGGTAGTTCAGATGGCCATCCATGAGGGTAACTTCTCCATCTTTTGGTCTGTGAACAGCAGAGGATCAGCTGCATTTTTACACCAGCCTAGATTCTAACCCCCTTCAACAAGAAGGAGTAGGGGAGACCTTGTTGCCATGTTCCAGTACTTAAAGGGTGGCTACCAAGAAGATGGAGACTCCTTTTTTTTCATAGAGTCATGTGGAAAAGACAAGGGGCAATGGGTGGGAGTTATTCCTGGAGAAAGCCAGATTGGACAGCAGCAGAAAAATCTGTCACTATGAGAACAGTCTGGTATTGGAACCCCTGTCCCTGGGAAGCCATCAAGGTTGCACTTCAGTGAGTTCCAGTGTTCCTGGCAGCCAGGAGAATGTGACAGCAACGCTCTGCACTCAGGGTTTTAGTCACCTGTCTTCCTCAGCAAGGAAAAGGGAGAGGGTGGACTCCACAGTATTTTAATTTTTAATTTTTTTTTAAATTTGTGCATGTATGCATACACCTGTTCAGGGAAGCCAGTCTGGAATGTGATTTTCTTAGCACTATGAAAATGAAAATCCCTATAGCAAAATCTTTAAATTTAATTTTAAAATATGTTAATGTTCTGGAATACAGGCTTCACATCATGGAGCTCTTTATTTCCCCCCTATCAAAGAATTTACTCAGAGATGGTAAGGCAAGGTAAAAGTGTGGTGCTTGTTTTGAATTGCACCCTTGGCTGAAGGCCAAAGTTGGTAGCAGCAAATTTGGTTGCTGCCTTTCAGCAGTTGTAATGTGGATGTCTACATTAACATCAAATGTAGATACTGCTCCACTAAAGATACCAAGTTTCCTCATCACTGTTTGTTCAGATACTGGTAGAAAATCTGTGAATTGTTTAGTCTGGTCTTGCTATCAGCAATCTGTTCAAAGGCTTACAACTGGTAAGTGCCTTAGTTACATTTATGATATTCTCTCTGACCTCTTCATCTTAATGTTTGTGTTTGCTGCCTTCTGTTCCAGGAAACCACTGTGTATTTTAGATGTGCAAATAAGGAACTCTCTGCCATGTGCAGCACATAACTGCAGCTTCTTTGTCTACATTTTAAGCTAACATATTCAGGTGCTGGGAGTTATTGCACTGACTTGACTTCCCTCTTTAATTACACAATTTCTACCACCCTAATAAGGAAAAGGATTTTTACTCCCCTCTGTGATTTCACAGGACGATTTCTCTACAGGACACTGTACCTCATGCATAGTACTTCACATATCTCTTGAGACAGAACAAATTAATTAAGAAGCACATTAGCAATTTAGTACTGAGACTCCACTCAGCAAGGACCTAAGTTCTTCCTTCCCCTGCAGAAAAAGTCTTTGACAAGTCAGTCTTATCTCTCAAATTAGGCTGTGAACGTCTGGCATCTCACTAAGTGAGAGCAGTTTCCATTAATACCCACCCAAGGGCAGAAGACAAATTTTCATGCCAGTTAGAGATCTCAGCCTAAGCTTTCCCTCCAGGGTGGAGTGCATCTGTTCAGCAGCTCTGCCATAATCCCTTATCCCAGTTTTGTCTCTCCAGGCTCTCCTGCACGCTCAGCTGGATGTTTAAACCAAGCCAGGGTGATTCAGCAAGTAGCTTTTTGCAGCTCTCTGCAGGGCAGGAGCACCTGACAGCAAGATGACTCCACAGATTGTGCCTTATCCCCAGTCCTCATGTCTGGTGCTGTGCTGTGAGAGGTTGGACTGGAGTCAGCAAAATCCCTCAGTGGTCATGGGAGATGAATGCCTTTGGAGAAGGGCACTAAAAATCCAAGGATGTAAAGTAATTGAAATGTATGTTTACTTTGATATGCCCTGGTGGAGGAAGACAGACAAATACTTCCAGCACTCTGCTTTGGTTTAGGGCTTCAAGAACCGGCCCGAAATAGAAACCAAAACCTACTTTTACAAGACCATCCTAATTTAAATTTAATTCAGGATTTGCAGCATTTATGAGAACTGCATTAGAAGACAGCAGCTACTGCAGAGGGACAAACTCTCCTACGCTGCAGAAGATGCAGCAGTGCAACAAAGAGGCTGCCCAGGGCTGCACCATATTCTTACAACAGCAGATCACACATCACTAGAGGTGACAAAGTTTGTACTCCAAACATCTTCTGTGTGGAAAGGGGAAAAAGAGCTTTTCATTAAAAATAAATAAATAAATAAAAAAAACAGGGATTGACAGTAAAAAACTTAAAAGAATACTTGACAGGTGTGAACCAGAAGCAAGAACCAAGGTGTGAGGTGCTGGGGTCAGGCCCCTGGACTTGAGCCAAGCGTGGGACAGTGCCACACATCTTGGTCCCTGCAGGGAAAAATAAGGAATTGTTGGATGGACCACTCGGGGGATAAGGAACTGGCTGGATGGGTGCACTCCCAAGAGTAGTGGTCAAGGGCTCAATGTCCAACTGGAGCCTCATGAGTGGTTTTCCTCAGAGATCAGTGCTGGGACCAATGCTTTTCAGTGACATGAACAATGGGATTTAGTGTCCCCTCAGCAAGTCTGCTGAAGCCCCCAAGCTGTGTGGTGCTGGCAACGTGCTGGAGGGGAGGGATGCCATCCATGGGGACTTTGAGAAGTGTTTATTTTTTTATAGATGAAATTTTGCTCGCATCCAGACTAGGAAACAACGCTGGAAAGGCCTTTTCAAAAGGTGCTTTATCTAAAACATCAGAAAGGCAATTTTTTTTTTTTAAAATAGGAAGCCAACTTTTGAAGTTTTATTTTATCCTCAACCCCACAAAACCCCGTTCAGCACCGAGCCGCCACCTCCGGCCCACATAACCCCGACCCTCAGCCCTGTCCTTGTCTCCGCCAGACCCCGTTCCCGGTCCGGCCCACTCAGCCCAGCGCGGGGTGACTGGGGACACCGGGTCCCGCAGCACCGACGCCGCACCTCCGCCTCCTCCCCGCAATCCGGAGGGGCCCGGACCCGCCGCTGCCGCTTCCCCAGAGCCCATTTCCAGACGGCGGGGACAGCTCAGGGGCACCCCCGGGTCCGCTCCCCCGTGATGTCACCTCCCCCCTGCCCCNGGAGAGGGGCGGGCCCGGCGGCCCGGTCAGGCACCATTTTAAGGTTTGGGAAGTTGAGGCTGAGGGAAAGAAGGGAGTCTGCGTGGCGGTGAGTCTGGCTGAGGGGAAGGGAGCGGTTCCAGCCGCATGGATGGCCGCTCTCCTCCGCCCTGGGGAGCTTGGCAGCCCGCCCTCCCCATCCCCCGCCCTCCCGGGGGAAGTGGGGGAGGAAGAGGGTGGGAGGGCTGTTGTTTGTGGTGAACGCGTCTCCCGGCTCTCTCGCCCCGCCGTGCTCCGGTTGAGGCCGGCCCTCAGCCGCTTGGGTCAGATGAGAACCTTCCATTTGACCTCATCCAGGATCTTGTGTTCTCTCAGCCCGCTGTGGGCTTTTGGGGGCTCAGGTTTTCATTTCGAGGTCCCTCTTTCCCAAGTGAGGGACTGGTTTTGTTTTGTTTTTGTTTTTTCCTGTTGTTTGATTAATTTTTTTTTTTTTTTTGGCTACTGTTGTTTACTGCATACACTAACAGCATTTATGGGATTTGTGCGACCCTATTCCTGTAGCATCTGTCCACGAGGCTTCAAAATAAAAAGAGAAGGAAGAATGTAAGTTATAGGTGAAAGGAAAGCCACTAGGGAGTTTTTTTATGAAGTCATCTTTAGGCAAAACACTATTTCCTTAAAAAAATTTCCAAGGTGAACTGAAGCATTGCTAATACTTGGGGAACAGATTAGTGAGTTTCTTTCTGTTGGTGACATTTTAGAGGATCAGAACACGATGTCTGGGGCTTCCCCCGGGGTTTCATCCCGGGAAGTCCCACTTTCCCTTCTGATTTGTTGTAGTTACCCAAAGCAGTAACAGCTGTGGGGAGAAGTCTTCCTGTGCATTCAGCACTCCATTAGTTTCCTGCTTCATATTCTAGGTGTGCAGACTTTTCCTTTAAAGTTGTTTTGTTCAGGGTGTTGTCCTTAGAACAAAAGCATCAAGTTTACCATTTCCTTCTGTTTATTGCCTGATGTGTGACATTGTGCCAGACAAGTTGCAGCAGCTTTGTGGGATGAGTGATCGATGTAATCCCCTCTTTCCCCAAAGCTTGATGTCTGCTTGAGTTATTTGAAAACAGTGAAATGTCCAGAAGGAATAAGATACTAATTTGGCCTCTTATTGGTGGTTGTGGTGATAGTAACAATACCACACACTATTCCTTTCTTGGAGTTCTGATTGCTTTTTTATGTCTTGTGTGTAACCTGAGCTCACTTGCTTGGCAAATAGGTAAGGCAGTGGTTTACTGCTGTAATTTTTAAGCAGAGGGTCCATTTAAAATTGTTTTTAACACCTTGTTCTTCCCTCTCTTGCCATCACCAGCTTTTGCTGAACAGTTCTGGTAGGAGCTGTGGCAGTTAAGTCATTGTAAGACAGCTGTAATGTAACTGGGAGTCACCAGCTGGTTTGTAAGAAAGCTTCTTCTACTGATTTATAGGCTTCTTTTTACATTTTAGTTACCAAAGGAACAACTTTGAGGAGCAAAACAAATCCTAGAGTATGTATTTGTACCAGGCAATGGTGTCTGTCTTTTTTTTTTTTTTTTTCTGTTGTTGCTTCTTGTCACTTAGGTGAATGACTTTTGTCAGAACATGGCCCATTCATGTTTGTTCCAGTGAAGATTAATTCAGCTGCTCTTAAAAAATTATTTATCTTAATGGACCTTCTGTGTTCTTCCAAACACAAATGAGGATGGATTGAGAATCTTCCCTCAGCAGGGTTTAGAGGTACTTCCTTGCAGTAAACAGAACACAAGCAGCTGAGCAGCAGAATTTGTGGGAAGAGTGGGGTTTTTCCATTAGCTCTGTCACTGGGCCTGGGTTGGAAAAGACAAATCTTGGAGGCTGATTTTTAAGTAACGTGAGGCTGCAGTTTTAGTTGCTTACTGCTGCTGCCTCTAATAGTGAGGAGGATCATGTAACTTGTTGGCTGAACTCTGATATTAGGTCAATTTGTTATGTCTTACCCTTTAATCATATATTCTTTTTTCCTGCCTTGTGTCTGCTATGGAAGGAAAGCCTCAGAACTGCTCCTTTGTTTCTTTAGCTGTAAGAGAGTAAAATTCTTCTGTTTTGCTCTAGAGGATGGTTGCTGGCATTGCTACTTCCTCTTGTTATGTTTCAAGTGAGAGTAGGTGTTTGCAAATCAGCCTGCTCGGGTTGCTGAAACACACCTGGGACACAAGAAATCACTTGTTTGCTTCTGGATATTATCTGTAGGGTGGATTGGTTTGGGGTTTTTTGTTCCTGTAGATGTGAAGAGGCTTCACTTCCTATGGGATAACCTGAAACAGGCTGTTAGTCCTTTTGTAAATGAACAAAGCTTCTCAGCTTTAAATGGTTGTGAAAGTGACAGCTTGGAGCAGGAATCTGCACTTCCCATGGGAGAGTGGATGTCATCTCCAGGCCCCCTGCTCTGCCTGCCATTCAGGATGTCATTAGCACCTGGGTTCCTCTTTGGGAGCCCTGTGTTGGAAGCTGGGCTGAGGATCAGCCTCTTTGGCCCCTCTGGAAGCTAGGGAGTCAGAGCTGGTGACTCATGAATCATGGAAGGTTCTTTTTGTTCTAAATTTCACTTGCACACTAATAGCTGCTTCCTTGAAAGTTTGAGAGTGGAAAACAAGCACCTGTTCTTCTCCATGGTATGCAGTGATTGGTTGGATTTGTTATAAACTGTTTGGATTTGGAGGAAAAAAACCCCAAACCCACAGCCCAACCTGCTTTACTAAAATAGATGTTCAGGCTTGGATATTTTGTCTCACTGGAGAAACATTAGCAAAAGAAGTTTAGACAGTTTGGCTCCCTCTGGTTTTTCAGGAGAGCTAATTTAGATCCAGGGACTGGGGTAGCTGCACTAAACTTGGTTCCAGTCATTGCTGATACCTTCTTCTGTTTTTTTCACACTCACTAAATCAATCCAAGGCAAATCTTTATATAGGGGATTCTGCCTTCAGAGCTGCTGTCAGAAATAATTGGTAAATAGTTTTGTTTCCTTCAGTGCTTTGCACCTCTTCATCTAACAGAAGTTCTCAGTGTAGTGCAGCAGAAGCAGCAGTTTGCAAAAAGAGCTCTAATTAGGCAGAGAAGTCAGGTATGTTAGGAGGTGTCAAAAAAAAGCCATTCTGAGGTTGTTGTAATTCATTCCAGCTTTGATTGTTTTCCTATCAGGTGTAGTAATGCAGTACATGCAGAGGTTCAAAATTCATTATTTACTCTGCATTCTATCAAGGAATTAAGGCAGCAATATATTTGTGTCTCTGGCTTGATTTTCTTTTTTCTTAATAGAATGCAGAGCTGCTGTAGGAAGCTGATACTTATCTCCAGACCAACAACTTAGAGTCTGGGAGCAGTTTATTTAACATCTGGAATACTTGAGAGGAAAAAAAATTAAAGGGTTAAATGAAAGCTCCTAATGGTCTGTTTAAAATCTGTGAGCAAGTTCCAGTTTGAATTGGATATTCTGGGAGCTCTTCACTTTACTGCAAGAGATTGTGTGATGAGTTTCTCAGAAAAACCAGCAGCTGTTAATTTATATTGAGGTTTTAAACAATTACCTGTTGTGTTTTAATTTTCTTATGAGGTAAGCAAATTACCATTAAAGTGTTTTTAAACACTTTCTAATTTTAACTTGCAGGTGGATACAGGCACACAGATGGCAGATAACAGGTATGTTGAACTGTTTTCTTCAAATCTGACCTTCTGTGGGAGTTGGTTTTTTTTACCAATGAAGAATGTATTATCTGACTTGGGTACCAGTAAAATGGTAATATTTTCTCTAACTAGTCTGTGTTTCCTTACAGCAAGGACAAAATGCTCTTCTGGTGCAGAAGCTGAGATAGTTTGTTTTATGCAGAATTACTCTTTTGTAATAACATGTGTTGTCTTGATTCAGTTTTCACTGAATTGGAATGCTCTGGAGACCTGAGAACACTGATTCCCAGTGTTTTTCTGACCTGTCTGATTTAAGCATGCAAAATGGACTTTTGTTTTCCAGATTTTAGAGCATTTTTGGAACAACTAGCTGTTAAACTGGTGTAAATGCATATGTGATGCTGGTCTTAAAGGCTTGCAGTGCACCAGGGTGAGCTGGATAAGCTAGTCTAGCCAGGAACTAATAATACCCATTTGCATATGTTATATCTTTTCTCCTTTTGTGTCTGAGTTAAGGTTAATTTCAGCAATATCCAGGCTGTATTTTGGGATTTATAAGCTGGCAGGGAGCACAGTGAATGCTTGGTGGTTGTTGACTCATCCTGGGCCCTCTCTTTCTCCAACACAGGGAGTGTGATGGAATATGTTTTGGCAGGGAGATGGGGAACACAAGGACATCACTTTTTAGAGTAGAAGCAAATGTAATTACTTTGAATCAAAACAACTTGATAGAAAAATCCAAAGTAAAGAGCTAGAACTTTGATCTTGTTTATCTTCCTTCCTTACCTGTATCCTTTCTCATTTTTTTCTTCATCACTTAAAATAAAAGGGTGTCTTGTATTTTCACTTGTGAGTAATAACATTTTTCTGTCCAGAATGACCCAGTAGAGCTGAAAGGCCAGCCATTCACTTAGTGAGATGAATTTCTGTCAGTGATTTTTGGTTTGGGAATTTCCTGTTTTAAGTTTGGAGTTTTGATTTTATTTAGGGCTTTTTTTTTCCTTTCCTTTGCATCCTATTCCTCTTAGGAAAACTAGTTTCATATCCAAACATTTTGGAAATATTGAAGACATAGCTGTGTGTCTTTTAGTGACATAGTTGTTTATAAAACTTGCCCTGTTGTAAACACTGGAAACTCAGAGTACTTATCTTCTTAAGTTAATGTTTTCATAAGGTGATGCCTTTTTAATAGGTTCCATTTTTAATTTTCTTAGTAAAACAGAAGATACTGCTTCAGATTCTGTGGAGGCTGCTAAAAATGCAAGTGACAAAAAAGGTAAGAAATACATAATAGTGAGCTGTCTATTGAATTTTCCCTATCTATAGTTCCAAAAGACATACCTGTTCACTACTGAAAGCAAAACAGTGGTTTCCAGGCTGTTTTTTAATGTATTTTCAGTGTTTATTATAGCCAAGAGCAAAATAAAACATCCATTTTTGTAGCAAGCAAAAAAAATTTCTCTGTTTTGTGAGGATACTTCACTATTGCACGAAATAACACCCTAGGCACTTGCAGTAAGAGCTGCTTAAACTTGGCATAATTATTAAAATGAGCAGCCCTGTACATATGCTTGTTCTTTACTGTCTTGTTTGTAGGAAAATGCATCTTTATAATATATCCTCTTATGCTTTTCATTCTTCATTTGGAAACTCTACAAACAACTGCTGAATAATGCTTTTCAAATTACTACTACTGCGTACAGAAAAGCTACAGTTTCATTTTTACTAATTTGAATGCTCAGATTTGTAAGTTAAATTGAAATACATCTCACAAATGTGGTCACTGAATGCTCCTTAGTTTTAACTTTTAATACTTATTTTTTAAGGAAGCCTTTGTGAAGCAATTGGAGATGAGATACAAGCTGGTAGACACCACTGAATAATTCTTACAGTCAAGTTAGATTAAGCAAAAGCAACCAAGCATTTTAGTTCTCATGTCCCTTAAGTTTCCTGTGAAGTAGTGTGAGGACTGAGGAATCTAAGAGATTGTAAATTTGTCTTGATGTAAAACATTGCTGTTTCTCAGGGAAGTGGTCATAGTGCTATGCTGCTTTGTTGTACAGTACACAGAGTTATTTTTCCAGCAGAGTTATTTTCTCCAGTCAGCCTTACTGGAGAATACTTGTACAAATGTCTTGGAGGTATAATTCAGTCCTTCTCTTGAAAATTTATATGTGACTCTTATAAGCTACAGCTAATGTAGAGGGAGGAAGGAGGAACTCTTATTTTGCCCTTTATTATGTCATCAGTGTATTATTTGCTATCAACAAGTTGATATATTTGTGAAGAGAAAGGTGTGTTTTCTGTTGTTACCCACTTTTATCTTTCTGAAATCTGATCTTGAAGTAATTTTGGTCGAGTTACTTGTTAACTAAAGTGGTGCTATCAGAGATCTGGAAAATGGTGGGTGTTTTTACCATGCCTTCTAGAAAACATACTGTATAACAAAAGTGCTGTATGTATGTTCAGGTTTGTTGTAAAAGTGGGTTTCTGTCTTCATAGAAAAGCTAGCAGACCAAGTGATGCAAAATCCACAGGTGCTGGCAGCTCTACAGGATCATCTTGACAACACAGCTCTTACTCCTTCAAGTTACATTGAAACGTAAGTTGAAGGCATAATAAAATTTTTGAAAGACAAAGCATAATAGAATGTTTTTACTGTATGGTTAAGGTGGGAAATTAGAACAAATGAATTGTGAAGAAAAATAGTTGACTTGAACTGTGATTCATAGCAGCATACTTCTGGCAGGAAGAGTTAAGGTTTAGTCTACTTTAAAAAAAACTGTGGGCAAAATTTTGCCCAGTGTTTTCCTTGGCTGAGACATAACTTCCCTCAGCCCCTTCTTTGTTTCCTTTTGTGACTCTTGTTCTGTCAGGGCGTCCCCTGTATTGTTTGATTTCTCTAAGACTGTTTTCCAGGATGTAGTGGAAGGATCAGGAATTGTAAGTGCATAGTTTGAAGCTTGGTTTTATATTAACTGTGGAGTAGACTTCACCTTGAAAGTTTTGCCTTTAGTAGATATTAGTGCCTTTATTTCTTGACTGGGAACAGCTGGTAGACCTCTTCTTAAAAACATTGTAAATGAGATTAAAAGTTCTTTTTACCTGACTGTACATAAATACTTAATAATATGAAGTACAAATGGGCAGAGTGTACTTTTCTCAGTATGATCCACGAATTAAAAGTTTCCCTGTGGAATGCAGAAGTTCTTATTTTTCCTAGGTGGATCAGCACAACTCTAGTCTCAATGTTTAGGTGTAAACAAAGGTATTAATTTCAGATCTCTGAACTACACGGGGAGGGTAGTGGCCCCAGGGAATGGAACAGAAGATAACACCTTTGAGAACAACTTGGGTAGGAGAGGATTCTTTCAACTTTTTGACATAGGTTTTGAAGAAATATGTATGTTTGACAAGCCTTTTATTTTAAAACTTGCATTTAATTGTAAGCACCCTGTTTCACAGTGACATGTTAAGTAATACTGAGGAAACTAACCTTAAGGAATTATTTCTTGGTTGGGGTTTTTTTTTTCAGTTTACCAAAAGCAGTGAAAAGAAGAATTGATGCCTTGAAACAGCTTCAGGTGAAGTGTGCCCATATAGAAGCTAAATTCTATGAAGAAGTACATGATCTAGAGAGAAAATATGCAGCACTCTATCAACCCCTTTTTGATAAGGTGGGAAGGCTACATTTAAAATCTTTGTCCTCTAGCTGAGTCAGTTCTGTTTGCATATATGTGCTTCTACATTTTCTGTTACATTCTTTATTTTTCTAACACAGAGAAGAGAGTTTATTAACGGGGAGGCTGAACCCACAGATGCAGAATCAGAGTGGCACAGTGAAAATGAGGAAGAAGAAAAACTTGCTGTGAGTAGTGAACTCTTGGTCTTATGGGACTGTCAGGGTTGATTCCTACACGGTGTTTTCCACTGAAAGGTTCATCTTTTGTAAATAAAGGTGTGATCAGTAGTGTGCTGTTGTGATGAATATCCTCTTGTGCCCAGTCAAAGCTGTCAGACTCTCAGTTCAACCTTTTTTCAGGTTTGTAATTTGAGGGAATTGAGAACTTCCTTTTGTTTGCACTGTTCGTAACCTGTTAACAGGATCCTTCTGGTAATGGGTTCCATTCCAGTGCTACATGAAACCCCAAGATAATGAAAGGCTGGCTGTTTGTCTGGCTGCCTGTCCCCATTATTTTGGGGGACATGAGCTTTCATTTCCATGAATACAGATTGGACACACATGTCACTTCATCATAAAATAGAATTGACCTACTGAAACATGTGCTGGCAAGGGGATTCCTTCTTGCTTGATGAACAGGAGCTATCTAGCTTTGGGAGGCCTAATATAATCTGTAGGTTGCCTTTTACTCTCCTATCATCATTTTTGGAGGTATATACTCAATGATGTGCTTTTTCTCACAGAAGTGACCTGCTTACAATGCTGTGTTTGCCATTCTGTTAGATTTTCTTTGCATTTTTCCCTTGGCCTATTTTCCAGTTTCCTTTGGACAATCCCTTTACCAAGTAAATTGTTTTGGGGGAGCTTTGTGTTGGGTTGTTTTGGGGTTGATTTTTTGTTTGTTTGGTTTTTTTAAACTGATTTAGTTTAGTTTTTTTTAAAAAAGGATTGTTAGGCTTTGTGTAAATGCAGCATAGAAGGGCTGTATTTCATGACAGTATGTCTAGATGGCAAGCACACTGCTGCATTCATATTCTTGGCTAATCATAACCCGAGGAGCTGCAGTTCAGAAGATCTTACTTCTGCTGCTATCTAGTGGTGCAAAAGGAAAGGTGCAATACAGCTAATTCAATCATCAGTGAATTTCTTGGTTTGGGGGGATGGAGAAGTGATGGAGTAATTCTTTTTTTTTTAATAGCATTTAGCATCACTTATGTATAGAGAGTCTTGTATCACAAAAGTTTAATAATTGAAGAAATTTTAATTATGAAAAGTAACCATGAAAACCAGTTTTACCAAGTAAAATTGGGAAGCTAAAACAGTATTTCAGAGGGCATTTAAACTTTGAGATGAAACTCTGTAAATGGCCCATGAAACTATAGGAATGAGATGAATAGGAAAATAGAGATTTAATTAATAGGAAAATAGAAAGTTGCTTATCTTTCTGTAGAAATGCAGAAATGTGTTTTAATTATTTCTGTTTGTCAGGTCAGTGAAACTGTCACTGGGTCTGAGCCTTTGTACAGAAGAACTCCAAGTGAATTGAAAGTAAATCTGAATTAAGTGTTTACTTGTGTAAATAAACTTTGTGTCTCAACTTCGTTTACAGAAAAAACACACAAGTGTAAACTTGAAATGTTCCTTAAACACATCTTCAGAGGTGACAAGGTCTTGTGTACATACCTGTGTTTATTATGTCTATCAGGAAGTTGTGATTTCCTATCTTTAATGTTTCTGTTTTTCTCAGGGAGACCTGAAAAATGTAGCGATCATAGCGGAAGTGGAAGAGACAAATGTCAAAGGAATCCCAGACTTCTGGTTTACTATCTTTAGGAACGTAGATATGCTAAGTGAATTAGTACAAGTAAGTTCCTACTTTTTCCAGTTAATAGTGAGTGCTTGTGTAATCTGTGTGACGGAACAAAACCCTGAATTCTGAGTGAGTCCTTATTATTACTCCTAAAGATGCTTGGAAGTGATGGGCAGGCTGAACAGCTGACCCAAACTGCTGAACATTATGTGGATTGTTTAAGAAAGGATATTCTAACAAGCTTTGTGTATCCTAAAATAGGATTTTTATAGTTTCATCCAACCTTTTTGGTTGGAAGTGACCTTTAAGTTCAGTAAGTCCAACTGTTAGCCTAGCACACTGCCAAGTCCACCCCTCCAGGAATGGTGACTTGACTGCTTACCTAGGCAGCCTGTTCCAGTGCCTGACAACCCTTGCAGTAAAGAAATTTTTCTTAATACCCAATCTAAACCTCACCCAGTTTGTGGCCATTTCCTTTTTTTCTGTTGATAGTTGGCAGAAGAGACCAAAACCCAGCTCATAGCAACCTGTTTTCAGGTAGCAATAAGGTCTCTTCAGCCTCCTTTTCTCCTCTCTGAAAAACCCATTTCCTCAGCTGCTTCTCATAAGACCTTCAGCAGCTTTATTGCCCTGCTTTAGACTCACTCCAGTACCTCATTGCCTTTGTAGTGAGGGGCCCAGAACTGAATTTTGGGGCTCAGTCACTTTCTTACTCCTGCTGGCCACACTCTTGCTGATACAGGCCAGGATGCTGTTGGCCTATCTTGGCCACCTGGGCACACTGCTGGCTCATGTTCAGCTGGCTGTCTGCTGGTCCTGGGCAGCTTTCCAGCCACTCCTTCCTGCTCACAGCAGCTGTTCCCCTGTTGTTTTGTTAATGCAGTCCATAAAGGTTTATTTTTACCAAGCATAAGCATACCTGTGGATTGCTTGAATTTGTGTTAAATAGCTTATTTAGTTTAGTCCTCACTTATATAAATGGCTTTTAATGTTATATTAATGTTATTTTACTTTTCAGTAGTGTTCATGTGGCCTACCATGGTAGCAGCATTTTTTACTGATAATGAGGCCTATTGGTTGAGGCTTTGGCACATGTTTGCAACTACAATTACTAAAACTTTTGGATCCATCTGAATTTTAGCTGAAATTGTGGAATAATGACAAGGTGTAGTTTTTTCTTAAAAACAGGTTGAACAAGCAAGTTAGGTTAAAATTCTGTTCTCTTAAGTACTGCCTTGTGAATAGGAATTTGTTTTTCTTTTTAGGAGTATGATGAGCCAATCTTGAAACATCTGCAAGATATTAAAGTTAAATTTTCTGAACCTGGACAGCCTATGGTGAGTTTTCTGTATTTGTTTCTCATGAAGGTTGAATCAGTGAAGTGAATGGCATTTCAAAATTTTCATTCCATTTTGTTTTTCTGGAATGTATGTGGGGAGTGTCTTTGTAGATTTAACACATTGGTGATTTGCAAGTAAGCCACTCTCACTAGTAAAGTTAAATGGCTCCTTTTAGTTTAGGAAGGAATTGTGGGGAAAATTCTGGGTGCTACTTAATCTAATTAATATTTCATCAAAAGAAGAGATGTGACAAGATTAATTAAAGACAATGATGATGGATAATGGGCCTATGGAAAAGGGTAGAAAAATACATTAGATGGTCTTTCAAAAGTGTACCTAGTGAGTAAGTTTTAAAGTAGAACTTTGCTTTCTTTTTTCCCTGGAAATCCTCTTGTTTAAATTCAGCATACAGAAACTTCCAGAAGAAGCTGTTCTGTTGCTTATTTAATTTTTACTGACTAGTTACTCTTTAAATTCTTTTTTGATGGTCAGGCAGGGAGAAGTATGAGATTTGAACCTATACATAATTTCCTTAAACTTCCTTATGTTTGTTTTCCCCCTTGTTTGTGTGTTACAGAGTTGTAGTTTTCTGACAGTCTAAAATAAATGCAAGAAATGCTTTACTGAAGTTTCATGTAAGACATGGTCAGACTTCCTCAAAATATCTTTTAAGGGTTAATAACAGTTGAAGCAAAGTTGAGGGGGGGGTGTTTTTTTTAGTCTTCATGGCTTTTCTTCTATTAATACAAATTCAGGTGATAATAGGCAAGGGAAGCAGGATGGGTAGATTGAAGAATACAGAGGAAACCTGATAGCAAAAGCAAAAATGTTGAAATAAAGACAATGGGAAAGGTTAATACAGCACTTCAAATAGTATGTGGAACTTGAAGCTGCTTCTTATGGCCTCCTAATTAGCAGTTATGGAATGAAATATTGAAACCCAGTCTGTAGAGATATTTTTGTCTTGCTAGTCCCAAGGATCCTGCATGCTAAGTAATGCCACTGGCTCCCTATTTATAATGCCACTAACAGTTTGTGGGATTAGTTGGGTATGAGTGTTAGTCCCTGGTGGTGGATGAGCTAAATTTGTAACTCTTGCCCTGAACATGTTTGCCAGGGAGATTTGCCTTAGCTGAAGACACCAAACTAGCTCTCTTGAATGGCTTTAAAATGAAATAAAGCTGAAAGAGGCTCCATGGAGCCAGCACATCTATTCCTGCTTCCATTAAACTGTGAGCATGTGAGTTGGGAAGGGTGCTGTTGCCACCAGTCCCTATCACTCCTTGACCACTGTCTTACCAGATTTCAGTCAGGTGAAGTGATTCATGGGGTCACAGAAAGGAGGTGGTACAAAAGGCCAAAGGGCTTTTGGGAAGTGAGGGATAAATAACTGATGAGCAGACTTTTAACCCAGAGTTACTTACCCTGTTTGCACATGGTGAGCCTTCAAAAAGAGGAGAGCTGAGGGAGGCTTGGGTGCTAACAGACCCATTTTATGGCCTCAGTCTGAAGAGTGCTTGGCAAAGTATATTCAAAGCTGGGGTTTTTTTGGCAGTTTCTTAATTTTTGTAGGCACACTAGGACTGTCTGGCTTTAATTTATTTGCTTCCCCAGCAATATGCCATAATTCAAGGTAACTCTTAGGCATGCTTTGGCTGTGCAGTGGATGTGGTGATGCTGAGGGTTTCAGCTCTCACCCCTCCTGTATTGTTGAACTGACTTACCTAAGTAGACCTTTTCTCCTGTCAAATTACTAAAGCAATAGCAATTTTAGTTTCCCCTGTTCTCAGTTTGAATTTTTCCTTAATTTTAAATAGTTAATAGTTAATCCTGAGTGCAAAGTGAGTATATATAGCATTGTACAATCAGTATTTGAAAAATTGGTGCATTGTGTGTGCTGCAGTTTTCTGTAGCTGGAGCCTTTTGTTCTCCATGTAAGAAGTCAAAATTTCTGCAAACAGTTTTCAGGTGTCACAGGAGGGGTGAACTCAGACATAAGCAGAAACACCTGCTTCAGGCTGTATCCTGTTAAAACAGCAGAGGTGGTGACTAGGCTTCTACAGAAAATTAAGCCAAGACTTCTTGAAGTATTTATTTCTGTGCTTGCTTTAAGACAGCAGTTCTGTATATAAAGGTGAATGAAATGTATTAGATTGCCTGATTATAATTAGAATCTTAGCCAAGATTGTTCTAGTTTCTTGCACATTCAGAATTGGTTGACATCCTTAATTTCCTGCTATAGTTGGAAAGACATGTTTGGCATTGAATTTTTTTTTTTTTCCTGTGTTTAGAGTTTGGTTACTGGTAACATAAAAACTGTAATGCAACTTTCTTCCAGTCTTTCTCATTAGAGTTTCACTTTGGGCCCAATGACTACTTCTCTAATCCAGTCCTGACAAAAACATACAAGATGAAGTCGGAGCCAGACAAGACAGATCCCTTTTCATTTGAAGGACCTGAAATAGTTGATTGTGAGGGGTAAGAAAATCTTGAAATTCGAAAAACCTTCTGAAGTAGTAGTCCATATTTTCCAGATGCTGTTTTCTCTTCTTGTAGCAATGATTAATGGAGATGAGAAAGACTTTTGCTGACCTAAAAACCAGCTATGTTTGTAGGGGTGGTGGGGATGATCTTGAGTCTAAGGATGCAGAAGTGACATGCAGAGACATTTTAAGTGTGCATTTTAAATCCTACAGCTTCCAAATTTAGTAATTTGTTAATGAATTAAACCTTTTACTTCCAGATAACTGGGTAAATTAATGTTAGTCATTAGTTTCATGGACCCCTATTCTCAGCCTGATAAATGACCTTAGGCTCTTGCTCATCTCCTCAGCAATTTTTATTCAAGCAGAGCTTTTGAATCTGGCAGGTATTGGCTCTCACATTTGTGGTTTTTAAGCCTGTTTTGAGGTTAAAACATTGCAGTTTGCATTCCCCTCCTTCTTTGCCATGTGCAGTTTTTGTTAAAACTATAGATGTATGAAGACTTGTAATTGAGATAGAAGAATGTCAGTTTGTACAGTGGCAGGAAAGAAGCAACAGATAATCTCTTTCTGGCTTGCTGGACTTGACTGACAAGTCAGTCTAGGCACTGGTGCTTGCAGAGCTGAGTGAGCTGCTCCCTGGCTGCAACTTTTGTATCTGTTTTTAGGGTAAGTGGGCACATCCTTGGCCTATAGTGAGAGGGCAAAACATGATGTTCTCTACAGGTCTGACTTGGAAGAATAATCCCCAATTGTTGAGATTTTTATTTCTTCCCAAGTAGCTGAATTAAATCTTCTTTTACAAAACTAATAGTTGGGGCACAGAGGTATCGAGGTGTGGCTTTCCAGAATGATAAGCCTGCTTTGCCTTGGTGTTTGTTGCTCTAATTCTCAGTTTAATTTCACTGATGTCTTATGCTAAAATGCTGTTTTATCACGTTGTCTCTAGGTGTACTATTGACTGGAAAAAAGGAAAAAATGTTACAGTTAAAACAATCAAGAAAAAACAGAAACACAAGGGTCGAGGCACAGTGCGGACAATTACCAAACAAGTACCTAATGATTCTTTTTTTAACTTCTTCAGCCCAATAAAGGGTAAGTTTGCAGACTGAGAATTTATGTTAATATGTTATGGCTTATTTATATATATTTGTATTTACACAGTTTACAGACTATTTGTGCTGCTGCAGTGTATACTTTTTTCTTACTAGAGAAAGATGGCAAAGTGCAGCCCATCCAAGCAGATAATTTTTTTCTGATGTTATTGTGTAGAATTTGGCCAGTAGGTATGCTGTGTAAACAGGGTTCATAGGATGGAGTCTCCCTGCAGAATCTGCTAAAGATGTTGACTTGTTTTACCACAGGATGGCTCCATGCATCAATTTGAGCTTTTTAACGTGAGAAAGTAATCTCCTCCAGTGTTCCAACTTAGAGTGGATTGGTCTCTTTAAACCTTTGTGTTAATGACTGAACTTCCCTGTGGTTTCTTTTGTGATTAATTAGTGAGCTGCATGCTCCAGACATACCTTCCTAATTTGCTTGGTTACCTAACAGCTTAGATGGGTTCCAGAAACATGGTTTCTTCTGGATACAGCTCTTGTTGTACTCACAGTTTAGTTTGTGGCCTTCAGAGATGAGCTGAACAAAATTGACATTAGTCTTGATACAGTTATGAGCTATTATGAACTACTTGTCCCTTCTAAATACCACTTCAAATTCCTGGGTATCTTGGGATAAGAAACAATTGATAAGTATTTCCAAAGATTAAGTTTCTTTGGTACAAGAAGTGTCCCTTAGGTAACTGTTTACAGGTAGTTGGTGCTTTCAGAAAGGGATGGAGATTTGTTTGCCCCTCATGGTGGTTCTGTATTTTTTGAAGTACTTAAAGAGCCTACTCTGGAGCTAGCTGTAAGAAACAGAAGCCTGGGACATGTGCTGGCAGTTGGTACTTTGATTTACAACCTGAGAACAGGCTGAGCTTAATGAATACTTTCAGCAGGATGACAGTACCCTGGCACAGGGGGTAGAGGAGGGAAATCTGTTTTGGGGGGTGGCTTTGTTGTGTTTTTTAAACAAAAGAAACAGGGCTCCTTGCTGGTTTCAGTATTAGGCCTCTTCTCAACAATGGTTTGCAAACTCTTGACAAAATGTTATATACTTGGTAGCATCTGTGTTTGGTAGAAGGTTTGTAGTGCTCCAGCAAAATAACATAGAAACAAAATGTTGCTCTTGGAGGGTAGAAATGTACACCTTCTGCAAAGGTGGGCTCCCAAGACTTGCAGATCACATCTGCAGAGGTCTCTGGCATCATAGTGGCAGCTTTGGTGCTTTCACTACAGCACAATTCTTGGAAGTGCAGTTTTTGTGGGTTTAATTTAAGGTGAATCTGAATTGTCTTTAAACTTCTCATGGTTAGATTCTGAAGACTTGATAGCCTCAGTGATTTCTGGTTTGAGAATGTTACTGTTTATAATGTCATCTTGAATAGCAAGGTGGGCTAGACTATACAAACTGAAATTTACTGTCTTGTCTTTTTGCAGTATCTAGTGATGGAGAGTCATTGGTAAGTTTACATTTCTGAAATAACATGATTACTCTTTGCCATATCTATTGATAAACATCTATATGTGTGAGAGGTAACAATGAAACACACATTATTTAATAAAAGAACATTAATTGGATGTTTATTTTGCTTTTGCCAAAGCTGAGACTTCCATCTTGTTAAAATGAAAGGTCCTGGTGACTTCTCCAGCTGATCTGTTGACATTTTACTGTTACATGTCTTGCTGTGTAGGAACAAGCATGTAACATCATAGACCTCTTGTGCTGTCTGTTGGGAAGAGGTTACTTTTTTCTCATGCCACTCAGCACTGCTGCATGGCTGATACCCAGGTTTTATTTTTTTAGTTTGTTGGTTTAGTTTGGTTTTTTTAAGACAGTCTAAACACTATTGCAACATCAGGTGCCAGTACCAGTGAAGTCTATATGAGCCTTTTTAATTGAAGGTGTTTCAGCAGGCCAGTAGCCTGTCTGAAGAAAGTAGCAAACTTTAAAAATAAATCTAATTTCTGCGAACCTGGATTTAGACTTCAGTATTTCAGTATACCCTCCTTTGTAGCAATAAAACAAAGTACACATGACTGGAGTTTGGTGTGATGTTTCTCAAGCCTCTAACTGGAATAATTGTCTTGGCTCCTCTGTAGCAGGTTACATTGTTACTAGAGAAGTGAAACTGACTTACTTTACAGGATGAAGATTCAGAGTTTACTTTAGCAGCAGATTTTGAAATCGGACACTTCTTCCGTGAAAGGATAGTCCCTCGTGCTGTGCTGTATTTCACTGGAGAAGCTATAGAGGATGATGATAATGTATGTATGCTTCCAGCATTTTGGTTTTATTAGTCACCATATAAATTCTCCTCCTTTTCTTACTAGACTGCTATGTAGTGTGAGTTACACAGAAGAGCAGAAAATGGGAAGAGAGAAGGAATCAGAATCATTGAACTTCATCTGAGTTGTTCTGAATTCTCTGAATTGTTCTCTGAACTTCTCTCTTTGCTTCTGGAAGGGACTTTGTTTCAGTTGCTAGACTTATTGCTGCAGAAGATGTTATACAAATACTAGCAGAGCTAATCAAACCTTGGCTTTGTTTTTCAGTTTGAAGAAGGCGAAGAAGGTGAAGAGGAGGTGAGATGCATACTCTGTCTTTTATAGATAACTGATTCCATGCTGTGTTCAGTTCCAGAAATAGTCCTATCTGGAGCAGAAAACAGTTGTTCATAAATGCTCCTGGGTATGGTTTTTCTTTCCAAAAGAGTTCAGCATTCCTGTCTTCACAAGAAACTGTTTTTCTTCTTCATAGAAGTACTTTCTACAAGAATACTTATACATTTTTTTTTTCCTACTATTTTGAAAGCTGCTGTCTGACATGACTCCAAAAAATAAAGACTAGCTTCTTTTGTGAGTGCTGCATAAGAACCTTCAGTCATATTTTTGAATATCTGTTGCTTAGGCAGTAGTGGAATTCAGCTGCAAGCTTTTAGTTGTCATAAGTTTGAGGACTGGGCCTTTCTAAATGTAAAGTAAAAAATGAAGAGCATACAACTGTTTCTAGTAAACAAAGAGCTCTGGTCCCTTGTATGAATACAAACACTGCTGTGAAAGGCTTTGCACAAAACCACTAAATGATACCACACAGGTAGTTATATTTTTATTTTTCTGCTTTTATTGTGTGGTTCTTGCTAATTGGCTAAAGATGTGTACCTGACTGTCATGAAATTCACCATAGTAGAACATATCAGAAGTTGTTGAGCTGGTGGTCTGATGGGAGCTGGCAGCCTTAAGCATGCAGTCCCTGGTCTGTTTTTGCAAGTTGCAATACAGACTTCTGGACCTAGTAGAGTAGAGTCTTTGTAGATTAAATATGCTCATACACTTATGTCTCCAGTGCCAGATGTTACTGCTTGGAGGTAGGTCTGTGTATGACAGTGCAAAAATACAGCAGTCCTGTGCAGGAGTACATAGCCTGTCCACAGTAATCCAGATAAGCAGAAACTCTTTTGCAAGGAGGCAAAAAACCCCAAACAAACCCCCAAAAATTAAACATATGTCCTTATTACCAGAACTGTAAACTTGAAAAACACTGTGTCAGGTAGAAGTTAAAAATTCCTGGGAGGCTGCAGCAGCTTAGGTAGGAAGGTTGCCTGAAGCCATGCTTAATCTCTTAAATCTACATTTTAAAACTTCTTTTAAAGATTATGCTTTAAGACTTTGAAAATGCTGAATTCTTTTAAGTCAGCCCCAGTTGTTTTAATGCTGACATCTCAGACACTCTGGAATACAGTAGTAATATCTGGGGTTTTTTCCATTTCAAAAAGTTGCACTTTTAACCTGTTTTAATTTCTGTTAGTTTATCTCTATTTTGTCATAGGACTTGGAGGGGGAAGAGGAGGGAGAAGAGGAGGAAGATGCAGAGAGTGATCCTAAGGTATGGATTTTTCTGTGCTTTTTCATAATGCAGACTAATAATGAGCAATGTAACCAAAGTTAAAACAGTTTGTGAAAAGATCTTTTGACTGCAGTGTTTTCATCTTCTTCAATTCTCAAATTACTCTTGAAAGAAAAGTTAGTATTTCCAGAAACTAAGAAAAAAGTAGATGTTTTCTTCTCACCTGCACTAAGATAATATTTGAAGTGTGTGCCTGCTTAACGGTATCTTTGTTTAATAATGAAACACATTTTTCCTTTAGAAGGGTCTCCTGTCAAATATTCAGTGGCTGGACTTCGACATAGAATTAGTCTGACAAGTCTCAACTACCTTGTTTGTTGATTTTTCTTAGAGGTTTTGGTTGTTCTTAATGGCTGCAGATTAGACTCCATGTCTGTGCTCAGCTAGAAATAAAAAAGTGCTCAACTTTGAATTTTAAACATTATGAGACCTGGTTTAAAATTCAGTCTTAAAGCTTCATGTTCCTTTTGAGAGGTGTTTTTCAAACTGTCAGTAAAGTTAATGCTTACATTTAGTGAAGCTGGGACAATGGTGACAGGATTGCACTCATTCAGTTCTTGATGCATCAGCTTTTAATTTTTCATAAAGGCACAAATGGAAAAGTGAAAGTCATGCTTGATATTTGGATGAAATTCTCTAGCTGCTTAACATGTCAGTCTTACAACAGTTTTGTGTACATATTATCACTAGTAAATGTTTTTTGTCACAGGATCAAGAATTGAGCTTGTTTTTCTTTATTGAAAGAAGGTCTGTCTGGTGGAAAGGTTGAGCAAGCAGGACTGGAGTTGTAGAAACAAATACTCTCTGTTCTGCAGGATCAAAATGCAGGTGTACCAATATGGGAACAAGTGGTACAGCTGAGAAAATGCTGGTTGTGAGTTGAAGTATCTTTGTGCTCAGTATCAAATACCCTTTTACAGGGTTTGGTATTCTGTAAAAAAACCTGAAGGTATCTTGGAAGGTTGTAGTTTTTGCCTCCTGTATTATTTTGTACATTTCACTTTTCATTCATGCTGACAGTTCCTTTCAATTTTTTCCCATTTAGGTGTAATTTAAGTCTGTTTATCATTCATACATTTCTAGGTAAGGTGGAATTCCATTCATATGTAACTTCCCAGAGTCCCATTTATAGCCATGCAATGTGGTTTCTTTTCCAGGGTTTTGTTTGTGGTTTTTTTTTTTTTCTTTCTTCTCTTTGCTTCTATGGGGAAAAGAAATGGGGGAGTGGTGACTTCAGAGATAAGGTTTTATTAGTAAATACTGGAAAGAAATGTGTATGAAGATGAATGTCTTAATCTTATAATTAAGTTAGACTTTTCAGAATTACTTTTCTGCCCTCCTGGCACAACTTCTGCTTTGCCTTTGTAGCAGTCCAACTGTATTTTATATTCTGAGACTTGTCAGACTTTGTTTTTTTCCTTGTTTCTGATTTGATGTTGCATCTGTTTAGTGTACTTCCAAATGATTTCTTAAATACCCCTCTGCTCTTCTTGAACTCTTTTAAGTCATCAGCTTACTTAGTATGTCTTGTGCAACATAACTTTTATTTATGCTGCCTGGCAAAGGCAGTCAGTCACTCTTGGAGGCCTTTTCTTGAGCTCATGCTTTTGAACACACATACTCTCCTGCTCACCTCCCTTTTATTTTCAAACACAACCAAAAAAGGTCACCTTTCACCTTTAATCCTCTGCTTCATAGAGAATGCCTGCAACAGGCTTCATGCTTTTTCACCTGTATTTTAGGCTTGTGTCTTGTTTTTTTTGCTTGCTTAGGAGAAGCTGTAATCTTTCCAATTCATTCCCTCTCTGCATAGATAATGCCTTTCTTTGCCTTTGTTAAAGTTGAGCTAAGTTTTGTTTGTTGTTTTCTATTTTCAATCTAGGCTTTGAGAAGCCAGCCACCCTGCATCAACATTATTGCACTATTTATTCACCTTTTTTATTCACCAATAATAGTAGAACATCCATTTGTCACAACAGCTTGTATGTTTTCATGCTGCATCAGTTTGTTACACAATTGTCTTCCCTTCTTACAATTAAAAACTGTCATTGGCTTCAGTTTTTCAAGTCAACCTAGAATTCTGGCTTTTGTCTTTGGAGACTCATCCCTGATCCTGCTTTCCATTCCTTCTTCTGTCCATCCCATTTTCTGGTCCTCTTTCTCCATGTCTCCTGTCCCTCTTTGCCTTTCAGTTCCCCTCACCCCTGATTTTCTTATACCTAGAATAGTATTTCTTTTCATGTACACACAAAAAATAATTGGTTCTTTTTGTTTGTTTTCCTTTCAAATCCTCTCCAGCCTTTTTTTGTGTTACCTCCTCCTTTATTATACCACATTGACTCCGTAAATGTCAACACTACCTGATTTGCTAACTTTTCCTCCTTCCCTCCTCTGTTTAAGTACATTTGAGTTGTTCATTTAGAACAATATTAGTGTAATCTCTTGCACCCAGCACACTATGTGTATAAGTCATGGCTGTGGAAGACTGAGCAAATGATTGGAAGTAGCTTCAGAAGATGCCACAGAAACAACTGATGTGGCTTTTGTCTGGTGTATTTTTCTGTGTGCTTGCATGCCCAGTTCCCTTTGCTGCCTTTGTTTCACACTGTGCTTGAATAGAGAAGCAGTTGACAAGGTAATACAGAATGCAGTTTTGAATTATGAGCTCAGAAGCTGCTGTGCTGAGAGGCTGTGTGTGCTGAGAGGTTCCCAGGCTGCCTTTTAAGTAACAGTGGCAGGAGGGCTTGTTAGCAGCAAATGGATTTTCAGGACCTTTGAAGCATTCTGTGCAGCTGTGGAGGAGGCAGGCAGGCAGGCAGTTCACACCAGTTGGTTGCTTAACTCCAGTTAGCTCTGAGTTTACTTCCTGTCCATGTATCTGATGTCCTTGCTTTTTCTCAGTAGCATATATGAGAAAATGAACAAAGGTAAACCTTATCTTTAGGGCCCCTAAAATGGAGAGTTTCATGGTAAGGCATTTAAATATTGAAAGGTTTTCTTCCTTCTATGCTAGGAAGGAAATCAGCTTCAGTGCCTGCTGCCTGCATTGATGCTATTGTTGGCAGTGAAGTCTGTGGGAGTCAGATGAGATCTTAGTGGGCTGTGACTTTATCTGAAAAAGATCTGGTTTGGGAGGATTAAATTGCCCAGATAAATCATATGGACTTCAGACTTAAACCCCTGTCCTCTAAGACATCATATTAATTGGGTGGTAGCATTCATTAGGCTGAGTATATGGGAGCCATAAAAACAATATTACTTCAAATCTGGGTTTATTCTCTGTGTCAGCCTTGTGATCCTGCAAATTTTAGGTGAAATTCCCTCTTTAGATTTGATGGATGTCCTCTGTCTCCACGAGCAGCTGATGCAGTTCAGTTGATGTAATTGCTGATGTCTGCATGTAAGCTAATTAGCTCAAGTCTCTTGCATTGCTGTCCTGGGTAATCAAATGCCAGAAGGAAAATGTTCAAGCCCATTGTAGCAAGAGTGTTCTTTTTTTAATTCTGAGCAAGCGATGCAACAGATAAGAGCCAGTGGCAAAAAAAGCTTTATATTGATGCTTGCTAGCAAAGGAGAAAAATAAGTGGAAGTCTCACTTAGGTTGTATATTGCCATTAGAACAGTGTCTCAAACTGGAATCTAAGGCCCAGAGTAGTTTAAAGTCCTTCAGCAGAATTTGTAAATGTCATTAAGTATTTTAAAGATGTAAATATCCCCCACTTTTTGTATGTGCTTAAGTCCTTGCTTGTGAGTACTGTAGAGATATTTCTTCACAAGAATTACTCTTGTCTCCAGCACTGTTGGTGAACTTCGTGTACATGTGTTTGCTGATACATTTATTTTAAACTAAGATGCAATTCCTCCTTATCTTTGCCAGTTAAAGTTTCTCTGTTTGGTCTTTACTGCCTGGCCAATGCACTTCACCACCTTTCTAAGTTATCTGGGGAAGTTATTTTAGGGAAATACAGCATGAAATCTTGCTAGGACAGGGAGATGAATAGCTCAGTCAGTCTAAAGCTAATAAATGAATTAGTTGCAACTGGCTGATCAAATGTCACCAACAGTCTGGACAGTGTGGTAAGAGCAGCTCAAACTTGATAGCCTGAGGGAGTAGGAATGAAGTATTTTGATCACACTTGCAGCCTGGGGTCTGGTCCTGATCTTCCAGAAGTTGGGAGAGGCTAAAGATAAGTTTCAGCACGCGTGTGCCTGCTGCAGGCAGCTGTAGTGAGGACATTGGTTGTCATCTACCTGTGCTGTTGCCATCTCTGGGTTAGGCTGAGCTGCTGTGCCATGGGGGTGCTGAGCAGCTGAAGGCAGCAGGGAGCTCATGTGCTGCTTTGCTTAGGGAGAGCAGTGCCCTGCAGCTGAAGTGCTGGAAGAAAATCAATGATGTTCTGGTTCTGAGACACTGCTCAGACTTTGTTACTTATGGCCTGCTTAAAAATTTAGGTGTATGGTCAAGATAGCTTACAGCTGGGCACATCTAAAAGTAGCATAAATTAGCAGGATTTCTTTCAGAATTCTCCAACTGCCTTGGGTATGAGAACCCTATAAGCTGGTTTATTGGTTAGTTTGGTTTTAGTTTTGGGTTTTTTTTTTTGGTCTGGGAACAGTGATAAACCCTGAAAGGTCCTTAGGAATGAACTTTGCATTTAATGTGACTCAGTTTTTGCAGGAAAAAGATTTAGATGCCATAGTGTGATTTAAATGCTTACAGAAATAAGGCAAGTATAAAGAAAACATAATGAAGATTATTAGAAAATGGAGCAGGGGCTTGATAGTTAAAATTCAGCTGAAAGGGTTGCAGTGTGATATAAGTAAGGCAAGTGAACAGGGTGGAAGGAGGGAGATGAAAAGATTTTTAAGTGCCATTCTAAATACTGGCTATTTTACTTGGATTGTGGCTTTGCTAGAGAATACATGGGGGAGGGGAGGTGATGTGCTCTGCTCTGCTCTCTGGCCATGTTCAAATACAAGGCAGCTACAAGAAAAATTGATACTTCCAGAAAAGTTTGTGATAGAAGTGTTGCCATGTGTTCTGTCAGCCTCTAAATGGAAATGAATAGCAGGCAAGGTATTCCCAGTGGCAATCAAATTGCATTTTTGAGAGAGAATGCTGGTTTTGTGTTCAGTGTAAACATCTCTCTCTTCCCAAGAGGGAATTGTTGCTTTATTTAGTCCCAGGTCAGGGAAAATGAGTTTGCATCGATGCGATGTGGAACTCCAGGCACAGGAGAGGGTGCAAAGTTGAAGTTGGCCAGATGTGCTTGGGAGAGGAAAACCACAAGGAAGGAGTCTGAAAGGTCTTTGGCATGTCTGTGCAGGAGAGAGAACATTTGGTTTTAATCTAAACTTCCAGTGGGAATGATTGTGACCGATGTAATGCTGGAGAAATTTAGGTGAGGATGAGGAAAATAGTCTGGGGTTAGTGCAGATTATCAAGGGTGAGATTTATGCTCATGAATCTTAGTTGCACCTGTTCTTCCTCACTAGAGGCAAAATATTTAAGTTCTTTTAGCTTACTTTATGTATAATGAAGTCTGACATGTTTGCTTCTTCTACAGCTCCTAAAGCTGCTCTTTAGGATAGCTGCTACCAAATGTTTATTTTGTGGTCAGTGACACTCAAGGTGTTGTGTTTTGTACCTGTATTTTTCTTTACTAGAATTCATCAGGTTTTGTGACTGCCATTTGATTATATTAAACCATATTAAGAGCAGTGAATGGAGAAGCAAACAGGAAATACACTGAATAAATTCTCCTGCTTTCTAAGAATCCTATTTTACAACAAAAAACCCAAGAAGTGTAGTGTAAAACCTGAAGTTCTTAGCCGTTTTGAATACTTGTTCTCCTTCCCAAATACACTTCCTTTTGCCAAAGGGGAAGTTGTTTTACTACCTAATGAAGGTGTTTCTACTTTTACATATTTAGATTAACATGTGGGCTTATTGCCCAGTGTTAAACTGTTGAATAGTTACCTGCTGGTGGTGCAGAACGTAGAAGAACTCAACACATTAATTACATTTTTATCACCTTAGCAGAAAGGGCAAACCTTCTAAGGAAAAAACTCAAAACGTGCTGCAGAATAAGCAGTCTGCCTTCCTCCCTCAGCTCCTAGTGAGGAGGTGGCACTTTATTGTTGAACTGCTTAGGAGGAACTGAAAGTCAGATGGAGTCTGTGGTTGGGAAGTGTAGGTGGTGGTTTGCTTTCTTCTTTCTGTGAACCTTGCCCCAGTGGATGGAGTGGAAGGGAGGGCAAATGTAGATGGAAAATACTATGGGGTACCAAGCAGCTGGGAGCAGGGGGAAAATGGAGGAAATGTGGTGAATGTTCAGATCTGTGTGATCTAGCATGGGTTTACATGCTGCTTTTTTTGTCATGATATCACTGGGTAATTCAAAACTGCATAGCCAATTTCCTTTCATTTGTTGGAAGTGTTTTCTTCTCTGTCATTTGGATTTTTAACTGTCTTTTTTTCCTTCTTTCTTTCTGCCTTTATACAGAAAGATTCCAGCCAACCTGCTGAATGCAAACAACAGTAATAAGGAAATACCACTTGGAAGTGATATTTGAACAACTTGTAACAAATATTTGGATACCTGGCCTGCAGTTCAGGATATTCCATTGCTGCAGCACAATCTTATTAACAATGCTTAAAAATTAATTTGTTTTAAAATGCATGATTTTCACTAACTTCTTTATTGCTTAACATGTACAGTGGCAACTTCAATGCATTTGGGAAATATGAGGTTTCAATAAAGCACACTCTACAGCCGTTGGTACACTGTAGCTAAGTATGTCCATAGGCCTTGAGAGCCTTTTGCCCTATGCATAGGGGAATAGTCCAGACTACCAAGTGAGAAATATCCATTTTCTTGTTCAGCTTTGAAAATTGTGGAATACCAGTGTGCTGAGAAGCTAAAGTAAATGGATTACATGTATGGTAGCTGAAACAGATAGAGCAATATGACTTTTTTGCTAGTTCCCTCCCCACTTTTTTAATGTTTCTTGCAACCTACAAATTGAACTAGTGCTTGAGCAGCTTTAAATGTCATATTTATTATCTCAGTAAAACCAATTGAGTTGAAGTAATTTTACTTCATTGAAGGGGGTGTCATATTTGAGACTTAGTTGTTCATCTTACTATTTATTTATTCATGTTTGTAAGTACTTTGACAGAATTAGTGCTTTTTAATAGTTTTTAATATACTTGAAAATCCTTTTTTGCATACAGTATGGGTACTTGTAAAACAAGTAATTGGAATTGGTCTCAATACTGTAGTCTAGACAGAAGAAACAAACTTGGCATCAAAATGACAACTCTTCTGGATGAAGATCAAAGTGCAAAGGCCAAACTGTTGCTGTTGATGGAAGTGGGTTGCAGCCAAAGAACCAGGAAACTTTCCAGTAGTCTCTTGCTTAGTGCCCAGCATGGAGGGACCTTTCACTGTCAACAACGGAATTGATCAAAATTCAGCTCAATAAATCTGAAGTTTTGGTGTCTTACTTGCAACACTGAAATTATTCCATTCCACAATTTGGTTTATTTGAGGTTCTGAAGTCTTCAAAACCACCTTTTGTTGTTGTGTGGCACTTCAGGTACACGTTTCTAGTTTCAGCATCCATTGCCAACCTCTGGCAGCAGTTGAATAGCAGCTGTATCAACACTGTGACCAGGCATGTAGAGTGCTCCAGCCTTACCTTACACATTTGTAACTTAATACAGTGTTTTCAATTTGTACAGAATAGATAGAATATTCTATTAAAGTTGTGAAACATGATTGTTGGTGCCTGTCTGGTCCATAATGCCTCAAAGTTGAGGAAATGTCCCTTTGATTTTTTTGGTAGTGAAGGGTGAAGTGTTTTTCAGGAGGGGGGTGCCAGCTGTTTGGCCTTGTCTGAGCATCCTGCTGGTTTCCTTTGTTGTCAGAAGCCAAAGGGAAGGAGTCCTTGTAAATATTCTGGAGTTCTTTGTAAACCTGACCATAATTGCTCAGTTTGCAACTAAGCAGTCTGGAGTGTTTTGGAGGGTTTGGGGGTTTTTTTGAGGAGTCAGTCATTAAAGATTCCACACCATCAGTTCAGTCGTGGGCTAAAAGAGGTGATGAGGGACAAACTGGTTTATGATGTCTCAGGATATTCCCACTGCAGTACCTTGGATCACTAATGCTTATATGACAGTGTTAGGGCAGGAATAGGTTCTGTATTTTAATTTTTTTAAAAATAAAAATGAGGGTTTGTCACCAGGGGTTCTAGTGCAGGAACAGGGAAGAGTGCCAAGGAATGGCTGAAGAGGGGAGGGACAGTGAGTGGCATTTGCAGCTGGGCAAATCTGTGAGTAACAATGTGCTGGGCACATCAAACAGACTTGAGCAGCTTTTTTTAATTCCCTTTTTCTGTCACAAGAAATCAAAGGAGTTTCCTCCATCCTTCAAGGTACTTTCCACTACATGGTTAAAGAGGAGTGCTGCTACCTGGTGATAAACATCTGCAAATGAGCACACTGAAGTAATTTATGTGCATGAATCCTGAAAGGCTAACTTTAATTTTGGGAAAACGGGAATTTCCAGAACATGCAGAGCAAATGTGCCAGCGCTCAGGGAGTGCAAACGAGGTGCCTGGTTAAGAAGCTGCCTCAGATGGGTGTCTGAATCTTCATCCTCAGGAAAGCAGTGGGAAAGCTGAGCTGGGATTTGTTAAAGCAGAGTTAATGCCAGTCAATCAAGGCAGCCTAATGGAAAACAGATCTTGTCAAAACCCAGCTGTGCACTTACCAGTACAGATCGGGCTGGTAATGGCAAAGATGAACATTTCCTAAGGCTCTCTTCAGGCAGTTATTTATAGAATTTGTTTACTGGAAAAGTAACAGGTACTTGAACAGCTCAGCTCACTCCTTTAGCAGAAAAGAGTATGGGGAAGGGGTGGGCTGCTTGCCAGAACCCAGCTGGACAAGCTGGGGGGAAAATACAAGGAGTAGGGATGTGCAAAAAGCAAGTGAAGAGCGATTAAGTGTTGTAAAATAAAACTTAAACCCGATCAGTATTGGTGTGCTTTGAAGACTGTGCCACGAGCCAAATGACTTGGGGTCCTTACGCAAAACTAAGGTGGGAAGTTCTCAAAATGGTGAAGTGATGCCAAAAAAAAAAAGTGAGTGCATGCATCTACCCCTGATTACCATCACAGCAGCCCGATAAAAGAACCTGCAGTTCAGTCTGTGGGAACGTGCTCTTTGGATGCAGCCTTCTCATTTGAGGGGAGGGAGGAAAAAGCTCCATTTCTGGATCTGAAAGTTGAAGCAGCTGGAAGTGCTCCCAGTGAGATTATTGTGGTATGTTGCCTACTGGGGCTGCAGTGGGATTAATGCTTCTCCACACCTCGCTTGGCTCTGAAGAAAGCTGGAGGTTCGACCCTCTCCTCCCTGATACAGAAACAAAAGGCAAATACTCTTGTTTCCAGCTGGGCTGTGGTGTTTCCAGAACCTTTTTCCCGAGTGTTTGTGGACCTCCTGGTGTTTGGGGTAGCCGAGAGCTGGAGGCTTGCAAGTTCCATCTCAGCAAAATCAGTTATCTGGGCTTTGCTATCTGGTGAGGATTTGTGGGAGCTGGAAAAATGAAAATGGGTCTCTGCGCGTTTCCACTCTCCTCATTAAACAGGCTTTTCCTGTTTGAAAAGAAAAGATCCTCATAATAAATTCATCTTCAGTTAAATGCTGCCTGGATGGCAGTTCCTCAAACAAATGAGGTCTTGCTGAGGAAACCAGCTCAGCACAGCAGGAGGAGGCCCCGGCTGGAGAAGAGGGTGGGAGAGGTGGGCAGGCTGCTTACAGCAGGAGAAAATCACTGGGGTGTTCTCAGCTTGGCAACTCAGGGGGAGAGTTTCAGGTGTCAGACATGTCCTGGCTGGCTGAGGTAACACATAACCTTGTGAACTTGCACTTGAAATGTGCACCTTCTCCTGAAGCACCTTAGCTTGAGCCTGGATGGAAACTCAGCCAGAGAATAGCCAGTTGAGCATGGAAGTGTAAGTAGGGAATTACGCAGCTCAGGGGGAGACTTTTCCTCTGCTGCAGGAGTATCTTCTGGACCCCAAAGCCTGGCTGCTGCTGAACTTCACATGATGTGGTGGCTTTCTATGTCCACCCTGTCTGGCTATTGGAAGAACATGAAGATTTCTTTGGGTTCCTGCAAATCACCTCCTGATAGTCTGCTGTAAGTGGCAATGTATTAGGAACTGAGGTGCAGCTTTATCCTCTGCAGCTTCCAGTGGATATCTGTTATTTCTAAAGTAAGTCTGGGAGGCACTGATTCTTTGTCAGTGTAGTATCTGCTCAGGACTCCTCCCTTCAATCTGAAATCCTCACATTTTTTACCTTCCTTGCCCATGTTTTCTGCTACAATCAGCGTGCAAGCAGCTGTCATCAGAGCTGTGACTTCTGCATGGAAGAACCTTCTCAGTTAGTTCATAGCCACCAGGCTAATAGCAGACAGCTATTTCCCATATCCTTCTATTGCTGACCTAAATACCTCCAGCCTCTCGTGGACCAGGAAGCCCAAACAATAAACACTGTAAGACACTCTGGTTTGACACGGAAATCCCCCAACCCTCCCTCCCCCAGATG
>JAAWXA010000027.1:10822583-10834336 GCA_038090715.1 Florisuga fusca
GGAGGCTGTAGCGAGGTGGGAGCTGGACTCTTTTCACAGACGACCTTCAACAAGACAAGAGGACACAGTCTTAAGTTGTGCCAGGGGAGGTTTAGGTTAGATGTTAGAAAGAATTTCTTCACGGAGAGGGTGATTAGGCTATGGAATGGACTGCCCGGTGAGGTGGTGGATTCTCCGTCCCTGGAGACATTTAAAAAAAGACTGGATGTGGCACTCAGTGCCATGGTCTAACAACTGCTCCGGTGGGTCAAGGGTTGGACTAGATGATCTCTGAGGTCCCTTCCAACCCGGCTAATTCTATGATTCTATGATTCTATGATTCTATGATTGGGATCTCTGGACAGGGGGTGCATCAGGGTTTGGGGGTGTCCCCTGTTGTACCCCCCAGGGCTGGCAGAGCTTTGCCAGAGGGCTCTGGGTGAGTGGTGGGAGCAGGTCCAAGCCAGCTGCCCCCTGGCCACACTCTCAGCCTTTTAGGATCCTGCCCCGGCACCACCAGCCAAGCTGCAATCAGAATTTTTTTGGTGTTGGAGCCAGGACATCAAAGAAGCAGAGAAGAGTTTTTAAATAAAACCTCAAACCCAAAAAACCCTCCAAAGACAAACGGAGACCTCCACACACACAGCACCAGGAACACCTCCTGGAGAAAACACTGGGTGGTGGTTGGCAGGAGGAGCTGCTGGGACAGAAGTCTAATGCTAAAGCAAAGCTACAATTAGGAGCTCAACAAATAATCTGCTATTCTATTCTATTCTATTCTATTCTATTCTATTCTACTCTATTCTATTTATTCTATTCTTCCATTTCCTATTTTCTATTTTATTTTTTCTGTTTTCTATTCTTTCTATTCTATTTTCTATTTTATTCTATTTTCTACTTTCTTTTTTTTCTATTCCATTTTCTATTAATTTTTTTTCCTAATTTCTATTCTATTTTCTATTTTTTCTATTTTCTCTTCTATTTTGTTTTTCTAGTTTCTATTTTCGATTTTATTCTGTGTTCTGCTCTGTTCTATTCATGCCAAGCAGTAGGCAGCTCTACTCTGACAGAAACACCCTCCCCATGGCCCCTGAGCACCCAAGGTGGGACTACTGCAACTCACTGTAGGCATCACCTTGGCCATCTGTCCTAATGTTTGGCCAGAAAGGGAAAAAAATGAAGGCATGTGGAAGAAATCTCCCTTGGGACAAAGTGATAAATGCTGCACTGGGGCTTAGCCCCACAGTGCCACTGCATTTTATTGGCCAGAGCTTTGGCCCTGGCTCAGTCCCAGGTACTGAGCTCTCCTTCCTCTCCATGTTCCACTGACACAGAATCACTTTACTGCTTCCTCCTGCTGGAGATAAAAATTATGGAGACAAAAACCTGGCAGCTTTGTGGCTGCGCTGCACCCTCAGGGCTTGCTCTGTCCCTGGCTGGCACTTCTGGGCTCGCCCTCAATGGGTGGCCCTGGGACCACTGAGCTGCTAGCCACGGGCAACCTATCTGGGTGGCCAAAGCATCACTGCCCTGCAGAGCACCAGCCTCTGGCACCTGCAGAGTACCTGCCTGCTGCCACTCCCTGGAGTGAGCAGGGGAAAAAAAAATAAAAGGGAAAGGGGAAAAAAAAAAAAAAGGAAAGGAAAGGAGGCAAAGTCCAAGGTCCTTCTGTGCAATGAGTGAACCTCCTGCTTGGCAAACACAGCCAGGGCTGTGTGTGGGCAGGCTGAGTCAGCCCTGTGCTGGATGGGCACCCCAGCCCTCTGCCAGGTGGGAGAACAAGGTTGCCTTTAATGGAGGAGAAGTGAAACCTGCTTTTTGGGATGCCCGGATGGGAGCAGCATGCAAGAGCTGGGCCTGGTCCAGCAGTCAGTGCCAAGCCAGAACCTCCTCCCTTTGAAGGTCGGGGCTCAAGCTCCCCCCCAGGAACACACACACCTCCTCTCTGCCTTCCTGCTCCCTCTGCCTCGGCGTCCCCCCTGCTCAACTAAACTTCCTTGGCCTTGATTCCCCCTCCCAATCCCCCATCACAACCTGGCTTTGGGGAGGGGTGACCCAGCTCTCCCAGAGAAAGGCAATCTCACTCCCAGGGGGGTGGCTGCATCCCCATCCCTCTTCCCAGCTTTCTCACGAGGCTTTTTTCCCCCTCCTCTGCCCTGATTGCTCTCAGATGAGAAAATCACTGATGACTCAAGATGACTTGCGACAGCCACTTGGTGGGGAACGAAAATAAACCCACCCTCCCCCAGTTCAGGCTGGGGAACAGGATGCTGGGGGTCAGCACTGCTGAGCTCTCCCCTGGGGGGCAGCCCCCTCCTCATCCTTGTCCTTGTCCTCATCCTTGCCCAGCAGCCAGCAGGCTGGTGTAGCCACAGGGTGCTGGGTACCCCAGGCACGGGGTGCTGGTGTCTGTGCAGATGGGGGGGTGTGCATGCAGCTATAGAATAGCTGTAGGGGAAAAATATGGCTGTGAGAAGCCCGGGGGAAATATAAGAGCTGCTCCCACTGCCCATGGTGGTGGCAATGGCAAAGATCTGGGTCACCCCTCCCCAAAGCCAGGCACAGAGCACACCTGAGAGGGGGGTTCTCCTCTGTGGTAACACAGAACCCCACAAATCCTGTGGGACCCTGGTGCTGCCAAGCATCCTACCCCAGTCTGGGGACCTCCCTTCCCTCTGCTGGAAAACACCCAAAACCCCAGAACCACAGAGCCAGGAGGTGTGTCCAGGTGTCCCTGTTCCTGAACTGCTGGCAGGATGTGGATGAGCTGCCCTACAGCTCTGGGACACCTGGAGATGGTTTTGGGGAGTTGGGAAAGATGCCATGAGGTTGGCCACCCAAAGCCTTGGTGGCAGTGGCTTTGTGGCACACAGAGGAGTTTTTTGTTGTTTTTTTTTTTTGTGGATAACAGTGCCAACTCAGTTCATCTCTGAACAGGGGGAACCAAACTGGTGCATGGCATTACTGTTATAACCTTGCTTCGTGCTGTCAGAGGGGCACCAGAAGCAACCAGTGAGGCACCAGAGGTGATGATGGGCTGAATGGATGTGGCTAACGGGGATTTCTGGGAACAGGTGGGGTTCAGCACCTCCTGCCCCTGGTTTCTCATGGCAAAGGCAACTGAGTCACCAAAAGATAAAGGTCAAGGTCCTTCTCTTATCAGCCATGAGCTGTCGAAGCAGGCAAGGCCAGGCTGTGGGTGTGCCATGCTGCAAAGAAATGTCCTCAGAGGGCAGCTGGAGCCAAAAATCCCAGCACCAGGAAGACCTTGGCCCAGGGAATGAGTTTGGGTGATGCCAGGGCAACTGGCTCTCCTCTTCCATCACCTGTTCCCCTGCAACATCTGGTGTGATGATGCTTTCTCTTGGTGCCCTGAGCTGAGCAGCACCAAGAGGGAGGTTAAAGAAATCATGAGCACAGGGTGCTCAGCTGTCCTCATGCATTGCTGGAGTGGCTGCAGGTAAGTCCTGTCTGGAAGAGAAGGCTCATATTGGGGAATGAGTGATCCTGGCAGTGCCCAGGCAAACAAGGAATGCTGCTGCATCCCTCCTGGGTGGCTGGAGGAGAAGGAAGACAGGAGATGGACTCACTGAAACCAAACATTTCTCCTTCTGTCACACAGTTTCTCACTCCAGCATCTTGTGAGGAAAGCTAAGGAAGGAAATGTGTGGATGTGAGCCTCAAGAAGCTTTCAGGAAGACTTTGGCAATGAAACTGGGCTGGCAGTGTCTGTGCTGGAAACTCCAGCCTCATTTGCCACTATTTTGGCCAAATGAGTGATGTGCTATTTCTGTTCATCAGGGTCTTTTTTTTACAAAGCACACACAGGTGTGCATCTCTCTTCTGGACCTGCCCTGCCCATGGCCCTGAAAGGCACTCACAGCTTTTCCTGCAGCCCTGGATCCCTTGGTTCTGGCCAAGGTTTTCCAATTATGGGAAATGGGTTCGGGCTCCCTGACTTTGCCTCCTGCTCCAGTAAGGCTGGAAAAATGCCTTAGTCATCCTGGCAACCTGCCAGGGCTTTGAACTCATTTGGCTCCATTTGGAGGTTATTGCCCAGCCCTGCAAGCTGGCCAGCCAGCAGGACTCAGTGCTTTAAATATCCAACTGCCAATAAATTAATTGAGGAGAGAATGAACTCCAAGCATTTCTTCCCAGCTGTAACAACCCCTCTGGTTACAACACCTCCAGAAAAGCCTGGATAAACCCACCCCAGGGTGGGAAATGGCAGGCAGTCAGTGCTATATTGTCTTTGCTCACAGAAAGGATCCCTCTTCTAGAGGATGTGGGTGATTTGGGGTTAAAAGGTAAGCTTTTATTTATTTGGCCCAGCAAGCAGTCAGTGAATACACAACAGGAAGGGGATTTCTGTGTTTTAAGCTATTAGACAGCATTAGCAGGGTCCCTCTGGTTTCAGCTTAATGAAAATAACTTTTCCCCTCAGAGCTGGACCAGGCTCGGGGCTGAAGCCCCTCTGAGCCGATGGGGAGCACAAAGGGGAAGATGTGGGTGCCAAATCCCAGGGAGGAGGAAGACAAAGCAGCCATCAAAAAAGCAGCAGGATGCCCTTGGCTGGGTGATGCATCTCTGCCCTTTCCACCCCCCCCATGTGTGCCAGGGGTGCTTTTCCCCACCCATCACTCAGGGGCTTTAACCTGGGCGCAGACTGCCCCGGCTCCAGGGAAATTTATTTTTGGCTTGTCCCCAGGGAGCCAAGGTTAAAGGCCAAGTGCTCTCATTTCCTCCCCTTAACTGCCTCCCTGCTTTATCACAAACTTTCTCCCTTCATCTTTTTTTCCACTCATAAAGGCTGCAGCCTTCAGCAGCACCAGCACAGGATGCCCCGGGGCCACCCTGTCCTCAGGCTCAGGGCCATCCCCAGAAGTGCTTGGCTTTTGCTCTCAGGGGTTTCTGCAAACCCCTTTCTCTCTGCCACCAAAACAGGAAAAAAAAAAACCCCAACATCCTCAGCTTTTTATGACTTAGGATTTCCATTTCCCATCTCCTGGCTCAGCCAAGCAGCTTGGGGACTGTCGGGAGGTGACAAAGAGCATTGCTGATGCTCGACTGCTGTCTCCATCCCACCCCATTATTGCAAATATTTGCCGAGGTGGGGCTGGGTGTTTGAACATAAGACAGGCTGAGTAACCAGCAGGAAAAGAGAAAATTCGGCTTTTACATGCCAGACCCATCAGCAGATACTGCTGGGCACTGCACATCTGCTGCTGTCCTGTATCACCCAGAAGACAAAGGACAGGTACAAGCTGGTGGCACCCGGAGATTTTATAAACAACAAATTCAGTGGCTCTGGTCTGTTCAACTCTCCCCATCCATGTTTATTTGGTGGTTGGAGTGGAGAAATAAACCAGTGACATATTAGGTTTGGGAAGTCAGACAGAACTGGAAAAATACACATTGCTGATTTGCTGCCTTCTCCTTTTTAATCTCATAATTTTAGGATTTTTTTTTCTTTCCTATTGTTTTGGGATTTCTTTGAAGCACCCAAAGCAGATGCAAGGAGAGTAATATTATTATTATTATTATTAATTATTATGATTATTATTATTATTATTTAATTGTCTGTATCAGACACCTGTATCCCTCCAGCCAGTGATGTGGCACCCTCAGCCTCTGCCCTAGTGAAGAGCTGGTTGTGGGTGCAGGCTTAGAGAGGGAGCAGGAAGCAAATGGGTCAGAGAAATGGGAATACTGGGAAGGAAAAATCTCAGGAGAGGACAACCAATGCCAAACCCCACTTCCCTTCACACCTGCCACAAAGCAGTGTCTCTGCTTTAGAAAGAAAATCTGGTGGATTCACATCAGAGGAAGATGTGAAACGTAACAGCAGTGCTACTGCTTGGCTGCCCAGGAGACAGAGGATGCTCTTCCTCCCCACAGCCCACTGCTTCCACTGCTGGGAATGATGCACTGGAAGGTTTTATGTCTCTCCAGCCTACCTGGAGACAGGAAACCTCCCAAATCTGACAGTACCGTGGCCTCATCTTCCTCAGGTTTGCTGATGCTGTGGTCAAGCAGTCCTGCAATGCCTTTCAGTGTTAAGTCTTGAGGTTGACACAATGGTCGGTTAAAAAAATAAATAAAGGCAAAAAGCAGTGCCAGGAGGATGCACCAGGCAGGGAGCTCAGTCATCTGCTGTCAGGACAGGACAGAGGGACACGAGCTATGGTGACACCAGGCAGCCCAGCCCAGCAATGCCCTGGGACGTGACACAGGGCACCCTGTCAGGTGGACCTGCTGGTAAAAATGGGAAAAAGATGGTTAAAAGCCACTCTGCTGATTTTTAAAGCAAGGGCAGGTTATCTGAAGCAGTAACCTTCAAGTTTGGTGTGTGGTGTCAGCATGTTACTAAAAAGCTTGGCCCTTCATAGGCTCCAGTAAATGTTAGTGGTGTAGCAGAGCAGGGTGACATAAGGCTGGGTGGCAGCAGACTGGCATGGGCTGTGGTCACTGGAGACTTCATATGCAAAGAGCACATCAGTGTCAGCCAGGGCTGAGGTCTCAGACATTTATTACTGCTGCTGCAAAATGAAGGTATCTCCAATATTTTTTCCCAACAGGCTTGGCTTGGGAAACTGAACGCTTCAGAGGGGGGAATGTCCCATCCTTTTCAAATCATGAGCTGTAGCCTAGACCACCTCCTGAGCTCGTGAGACATGAAAAAACGTTGATGGCATTCAAAGGGGTCAGTAAAAAACCGCATAGTTCAGGGCAGTGTTTGGCAAGCCACTGGTCTTCCCATGCTCTTGGCAGAAACCTTTACTGAAGGGAAGGAACTGAGTCACTCTGGGTCCCACAGCAGCCACGCAATGGGGCTCTCTCCTCCCCACTCACATGGGTCTCAAGGTATTTTTTGGTGCTTCATGAAGACAACGGTGAAAAGAGGCTTTATCCAGGTCTGCCAGCATTCAGACAAGAGTCCTGGACCAAACCTAACCTGATCTGTTGGGTCAGCTCTCTCCTTGCCTAGGTGAGAAGGCATCCAGGTGCCTCCAAGTGGGGAGCCGTGCTGTGCCCAGCTACACACTCACCTTGCAGCAACCTTCCACCTCTTTCATTCTGCCATATGGGCTTGAAATCAGGCCAAGAGGTTCAAAGAGACATGTATGTATGAGGTGGGGCACCAGAGCAGGAAACTGCGTGTCCAACAGCTCAAAAGATGAGATATAACACAAGCCTCTTTTTTTCCCTTTTCTTATTTTTGGTAACCAAACCAAACACCTACAAAATGTCCAAGAGTGGAAAACATACTACATACAGCCTGCTGGGGAGAGACAGAGCCAAACAGCTCCACCCCTTCCTCTTCCCAATTTTTAATCCCAGTATTGAACTAAGAGCCTGAAGACCTCCTAAGCAGGTTGCCACAAACCCTCCCTTATTTGGCTGCTTCCTCCAGAGCACAGCCAAGGACCAGCTTACTGGAAATGACATCTTTTTTTTCCCCAGCCCCTCGTGGAGACAGCTCCAGGATTGTCTGCAGCAGTTTATAACGTGTAATGGTAACACACTGAGTCAGTGGGATGAGACATTTCAAGCTGCTTAGGAAAAAAAGAGTCTGAGTCAGATAAATATTAGTAAATTGAGCAAGTGGGGATACGTGATATTGCTGATTAATGCATGGCTTGCGTATGTTACCAAAAAAAAAAAACAAAAAAAAAAACTCACAGATTGAGCAAAGATGCTTCTGCTGCTGCCCTTGTTTAAATTAACCCCAAAATTCCAGACTTGCTGCATTTCAGTTGCTGCAATCATTAAACAAACAACCTTGGTGGCCTTCATCTTCCTGGCTGAGACTTTTCTAAATGAGCTGCTCATAAGAGGAGAGCTTCTTCACCTGAACTTTGTCATCTTGACATACCTGAGGTTCTCTGTGCTCAAGAAAAGACCTAAATAGTACAGAAATGAGGCTGAGCACCCTCCCAAGGTATCTCCCCTGATCGGCCCCATGTCCCTCCAGGAGGTCCTGTCTGCAGAGGGACCAGCAGCCACCACTTGACCAGTGAAGTTTCTGGGGGACCCAATGGTACCAGTTTGTCCCAGGACATTTCTGAAGGAGGAGAATAATGAGGAGCTATAATAAAAAAACTTCACAGAGATATTCTGGATTAGTTTAGTTAAAAAAACCAACCAAACAAACAAACAAAAAAACCCACCAACAAAACATTGTAAGGAATATGAAAATGGGGAAAAAATGGGAAAAATAAATATGAGAAGCATGACGAAAAGGCTGCTCCTCACAACCTTTCCACGGTAGCAACTTTCCCCTTCACTTACTGCTATTTAGGGGATTTTTGAGTCAAGTTTCCTTGGAGACCCAGTGGTCACTATCTGAGCTCCAGCTCTCCGTGCCTGTGGATACAGCCATGTCCTAATACAAACCTGGAGGGTAACGATTTACAAAGCAAGAGCCTGTGTTCTCTGTTCCTGATCAGATTCAGCTGGCAGGATTACTCTGTCAGTCCTGTAAACCAGCTTTTTTCCCTACAGATGTCACGTTCAGATCATTAGAATAAAAGTTTTATGGCCTGGAGTCTCCACTTCCCTCTGCTGCTGAGATGCTGGCGTGACACCAGTGGAACCAGGGATCCTCTCTCAGGGACAGATGCACAGCTTTGGGATGGCAGAGCAATGCCAGGACTGAAAACACGATGGCAGTGGGAACACCGGTCCCCTGCAATGGCTGATAGCTGCAGAGTGATCTCCCACATCTCCTGGGGAGGAAGATGCCACGTCGGGGACAGGCAGAGGTGACCTCACATTGCTAAATCTTGGAGGGAAACAAGCAGGTCCCTCCAGTGGGCACGGGGGAGAGCAACAGCAGAGGTTAATCACCAAAACTCCATTTCCTTGCCTTTTTTTTCTCTGTGTGAGCCCTATCCATCCTCCCCCAGACCTGTCTGCCTGCTGCACTGTGTTGCCATGACTCACGTAGCTAAGGCAACCAGATGTTGTTAGCTGCAGGGTACATGATGACTCTGACTCTGAAACCATCAAATCATTTCTCTGGAGCAAGCACTCACTTAAGAAACATGTGCCATGACAGAGTCAGAGACTCAGCCTGCCCCCAGCCCATCCAGGGGCTCCCCACCCCACCGCCTTGAAAAATTCTGATACTCAACATACACAGAGGCATGGACAAGTGTTCCTGCAGTGACCAAAGGACATTCCCTTTGCCTGGATGAGGGCTGAAGCCACACTTCTGTGCCAAATCACCACACAGGCATTTAAAAATGCCCTTTCTATAATAGAAATTTCTTTGGGGGGAAGTGGAGGGGAGTACCAGCATCCCTGAGGAGTACAGGAAGAAGGAGATGGCCACTTGGGATGAGGCTCCGGGACCTTTCCCATCACATCCCCCCCAGTTAACACTCCCCATTGTGCTGGTTTCCTTCCTATCTATGAAGACAAATTCCTGAATTTCCAAATTCCTGCAGGTTTCTTGTAGTCAGGGGGTTAACCAAGGACTGGTACCTGGTGACTTTTTCAGTGGGAGCTCATGCACTGCTGGGGTACAGGCATGGATGGACACCTGGTGGGTTGCCAGGAAAAAAACAAAAATCTCCTCTTTTGCTCTCTGGTAACACAACAAAACTCAAGTAAACTAAATAAAAACTCAAGCCAGCAGCAGGTTCCTCCAAGCCACCAGCCCCAGCTTGGACAGAGACAGCAGCAGCTCAGTCACCACCTGAGCTGCAATCAGCTATAAAGCTGGGTTGTGGCTTTTAATTATCAAAGGCAAACACTACCTGCACCGACTCAAACTGCCCTGTGTCACTTGTCCCATGCTTGTCCCCAGCTTCAGTCCCAGGGTACAGTGCATTGCTTCTCTCACTCCTACCCCTTAGTTTTCCCCCTTAGTGGAAACTAAGGTCCCAGGTCTGCAAGAACTCAGCTTTATCTACACTGTGAGCAATTCCCTCTCATTTTTCCCTAATAACTTTCAATTTTTCTATCAGTTTAAACTCGGATAGTGCTAAGACAAGCTGATTATGGTGACAGTGAGGGGAGGCTTTGACTTTTTCAAAATGATGGATAAATTAATAAGGAAAAAAAAACCCAAACAAAAAAAAGCAGCCAGATGAAAGCAAAAGCAGAAAGACAGAGACCAAAGCAGACTGCTGACCCTGCATCCACAGACGAGAATTTAATTTAAAAGTGAATTCAGTTGTTTTTTTTTTTAACTGGACCTTTTGAAGCAAGGTGTGCACAAACATGCCAAGTCCTGCAGCCTTTCCACACCGGGAGCCTTCCTCCAGATGTTCCTTGCTCATGACTTGCTGCCTTGTTTTTTTGCTCTTTTTTGAAGTGGTGTCCCATTTCCTGCGCACAAAGAGCGTTCCCTGTTGTGTTTCAGAGCCCAATTAGAATACCATAATGATTTCTGCTTAAGATACAGCTCTGCTCCTGGCTGGCTCCAGCTCCTTTTTTCCTATGGGGCCTTTTGGGCGGGAACTTGATATTTTAGAGAGCAGGACAGAGCAGAGCAGCATTTGTCCAGAAACCATAGCTGTGCAAAACAGACTACAGCACACTAAAAAAATGAACTATAATGTTGGCTTTCAGGGAAAGTCTGCAGCTCTTCACGCCAGGACACAGATGTGCATATGGTCTGAGGCCACTCCCCTGCTCCACCAGCAGTGATGGCCAGCATGCTCTTCCAGGAGTGGTCCCCATCCCATCCCAAAAAACTCAGCCAAACCAACCCCTGCTCTTCAGTCAATCCCAAGAGCATCACACAGACCCCTGCTTTGTTCTGGCCCTCCCCACAGATGTGCTGTGAATTATCAAAGCAGGGCTGTATACTCCAGCTGATGAGTGATTTGCAGCGGAAACGGGTTTGGCTCTAGCTCTAATTTGTTCCCAAGAATGGGCTTCTGACCCTGCTGAAGTCTCTGGGAATGCTGCCAAGCTCTTCAAAGGGGCCAGGCCTCTCTTTGTAAACTCACCTCTGGGGTTTGGCTTGCGAACACCTGTAGAGGTGTTGGTCATTCAAGAAAAACCATGGAGGGGAAGAGAGCTCAAAGTCCAAAGCACAAAGTATGTAGCTAAGCAAATATTGCTGGGGTAGCAGGATGAATAAGTTCATTAAACACAGCCTTGCCCTCAGCTGCAAGCATCAAGGCAATGGCTAGGAAGTTGGATCAGCCCTGTGTCAACTATCATAAAAGGGTGGCAAGATGAATGGTGTACAAGAGGAAGGAACAGGCTTGCACGTGCTTCTTAAATACCACTTCCAGCTGCCCTTAAAGACTTTTCTGATCTCCCCGTGGCAATGGGCACTGGCCAGACTCTGCCACCAACTCTGGTTGCTTCCCTGAGAGGAAGGAGTGGGCTGGGGGAAGAAAATGGGATAAATTGCATGGGACAACAAAAAAGAGGGAGCAGTGTTAATGTAAAACTGGAGAGGTGAGGTGCCCAGAGGAAAGGATGCAGGGTGGGCTTAGGGTGATGGTGCAGACCTGGCTGGATGTGGGGGCTCAAAGGAACTTGGAGGCTTTGCCAGGCCATGGCTGAGCCTCTTGGGGCAACCAGGGGCTAGGGCCTGAACTAGATACCCACGGGTGCCTGAGACAGTGCTGGGGCAGACCCAATGGGGCAGAGACACCTGGGCCCAGGACCACAGGCTTTGGGCTCATCATGTACCCCAGAGTGGACCAGAGCTGTGGCAGGGAGTGCTCACAGGGGAGAGACGGGGGTCCATTATGTCCCAGCAGCCCCATCTTCACCGTGGTGGGCAGAGGAAACACACAGGGAAG
>JAAWXA010000027.1:10839604-10874723 GCA_038090715.1 Florisuga fusca
TGGGTGGGGGGGGAGCTCTGTACAGAAACAAGACCTCCATTCTTGGGCAGGAACCTGGGTTGGACAAGGAGCATTTGTGTGAATTCAAGTCCCCCTCAGCTCAAGGCTGCTCTCCCACCAGCTCACACTCCCAGCTGATCAGCACGTGCATGTGGGGCAGAATTTTCCCTTCCTGCCTTTGAAGATGAGGAGAGAGAGAAAAAAAAAATCAAAGGAAAACAAATTAAATAATTTCCTCTCTGTTCCCTTCCATCCATAAGCAAAGAGCAAGTGGCAAACTCATCAGACTCGGTAGGAAATGTCCTTGGATCAGTCCTGAGAGCAGGATGGTGGGTGCAAGGGATGGTGCCAGCCTACATTCCATTGTTCCCTTTCTGAGACACCTATTTAAAAGGCAAGGACAAGTGACTCAGTGTCTAGCAAGGTCATACAGCCTATCCTCCTGCAACACCCCATCCCTTCCTGACCTCCAATGAGATGGACACCTGAGCTTAGCTCAACCTCCAGCTGCTCAGAACGCCTCTCCCTGGCCCAAATCAAAACCTTCATGGGCTCTGTGACCCCCGGGGCTGGCAAAACCAATGGGAAAAGACATCAGCAAGGCCCAAAGGTGGTATTTCTAAAACCAAATTCCCAATGTGTGATTTCCTTGCAGTACCAAAACGTTGGTTCAAACCAGCGCTCGGGTTTGTGCCGTGGCAGCAGCGTGGCTTTGGCCACAAAGAATTCCTGGAAAAGTGGGGATTTGTAACACACCGACAAAACCCTCGCTTTGCAGAGCTGCTCCTGGGCTGGCAGAAGGAGGGATCAGCCTTTTAGCTGCTGCAAAGGGTGGAGCAGCCCTTGCGGGGTGCCACCCACGGCCGCAGAGGGATGGGAAGCATTTGAGCAGCTGCGATTCTCGGCGAGACACCCACGCCGGCACTGCCGCAGCTGCTGGGGACAGGCAGCTCTGCTGTGTCAGGCATTCCTGCCTTCACCCCGGCCCCTGCCCTGTGTTCAAAACATGCACAAAACCATCAGATCCTCCTCTACTCAGAAACCTTGCGAGGAGGAGGCAGGGTCTGAAGGGGCAGGGAGGAGCGGTGGGGAGGAGGTTTCCCCCCAGCCCCACGATGCTCCGTGCCCAAGCATCCATGATCCAAGCATCCCTCCTTGGCACACCTGGTTTTGAGCCCACTTGTCATGGCATCAGCTCAGGATGGACAGGCAGGAGAAAGCTCCAGATAGTCTATGGCTCTCCTTGAGTAACCTTGTCTAGATGAAAGGTGTCCCGTGGCAGGGAGGTTGGAGTAGACGATCTCTAAGGTCCCTTTCAACTTAAGCCACTCCATGATTTTATGGTTCTATGTCCCATGACTCCTCCTGACCATCTGTGCTGGCCTGCAGGCTGCCCCCATCCTGCCCATCCATCCATCCATCCTGCTGCAGTGCAGGCTGGGCAGCAACATACGCAAGCAGGGAGGCAAGGAAACCCATTTTCCTCTCCGACAGAAGTTTCCCTCCAGGCTTTAAAAGCCAAGCAATGCTCCAGTTTTCCTCACAAAGCCCCTTTGAGGAGAGCCTGGAAAAATTCCAGCTTGGCTGTATGTCCCAAAGCTGCTTGGTGCCCTTCCCCCTGGCTCTCCCTCCTTCTATGAACATTGCTCCAACTCATGAAGCAGCAGATTTTCTCCCCATCTGAACACAGGGCCTGGAACATACCCAGTCCTCATCTCTTCAGGAACTGAGTGGTCCTCCCAGGTGGAAGAGCACTTGGAAATCACAGGCTCCCAACATTTGTAGGAGATACGGTGGTCAGCTCTACAAATGAACTATTGAAGTGACATTTAGAAAAGCTCTTTATCTAGAAGCATCTCCAAACTGCTTTGTAAACTTCACTAATGCAAACTGTAACTCCCATTCTTGGTAAGGACTCTCTGCAGAAGTGTCTTTCATAGAGCTGCTAGGGAAGAAAAGGTGCATGCTGGTATCTAAGAAAGGCTCAGCTGGAGCAGAGAAACTCTCAGGTACTTGGTGAATGTGGCCTGGGGCACAAAACTCTGATAGAACTTGAACAAAAGACACCAAACTGGGTTAACCCAGCTCCATCATGGGACAAACTCAGCAAGGCTCCCATGACAGTCATGGAGATATATTTCTTTTGTCACCAGAAGAAAAAAACCCAGATAGCAAGAACTGTGTGTCTAGCACTGCCTTTCAGCCCCCTTGTACAGAGAAATACAGTAACTCTAGTAACTGGGACCTGGACAAATATAAGGGGCAATTACTGCATCAGGCAAAACATGTTTCCAAATTGCTCTCCAGAATACCTTCCTGATTACCCTAAGTTAAAAGATGTGAATGACAGTCCCCTGAATCACCCTCAGGGAGGAAAAGCAGCTTGCTTTTTTTTTTTCTTTTTTTTTTTTTTTCTTGAACATATTTTGGGTTCACATGGAAAGGAGATTTGGGGAGAGTCACTCCTTACTGCACCTGGCACTATGGGTGTCAGCTGGCAGCACAGGACCCGGAGCACTGGGTGGCAGGGTGCTTGCTCTGTGTTGTTTAAGCTCATGCTGTATTAGCCCCTCTGGTCCCTGTTCATCCACCCTGCTGGTACCCACTGCCAAGACAGATTTGGTGGGGAGTTGGGTATTTGCCATGAATGTGCCCCGGAGCTCGACAGCAGTGGCATGAGCTGGGAAGCCCCTGATGGACACAAAGCTGAGAAGAGACCAGTCTGGTGTTTAGGGATGAGTCTTACCAGTGTCAGAGGAGGGAACAGCCTTGGTGAGGATGCTGTCAGTGATGGTGCCCAGCAGGCTAAAGGCAAACACCAGCGGCACTGCAATGATGCAGTAGTGCCACACGGTCCTCATCAGGGCCTAAGGGACAGGAAAAAGAAGGACCACGGATCATTAGAGAGCATAAGCAGTGGCTTTGTGGCAAGAAACAACCTAGAAAGACATTACAAGCCAAACCCATGACTTAGGTAAATCGTGAGAGCCACAACTGATACACCATGGCACGGCTTTGCCTGTTGCAGGGTCTCTCACAGCTCACCGTTTTTCTGCAGCAAATGATTCCAAGAATGCAGTGCTAGTAGCAAATGATACCCTACAATCTGGCAGCACGTTTCCCCAGAACTGCTGTGGGTATTTTTAGTGTCTGGGAATTAGTGATGTCCCCGCATCCCCCCCCCGTCTTCTGTCTCTTGTCCAACTCCTGAGGAAACGTCGAAGAGCAGATGCATGTGGTGTACTTCAGGAAGCCTCCATTACTTATCCAAAACAGCCCAGAGAAGGCATTTCAGTTCATTATCATAAGTAATTAAAACTAAACTGGGTTTGCCAAAATAAATGAGCGTGGTGCATTATGTAACACCGTACCTCTGGGATTTCTAATCCTGTTCTGCTGCTTCCTTGCTAATAAATTCACCAAATTCAGTAATCTGGAATACGTCTTCTGGCCATAAGTGCACATTAGCGAGCATAATTAGGGAGAGTAATGATTTTGTTATTGCACATATTCTTAGTGGAGACATCCCTCCAGCTGTTTAATACTGAAACAAAAGCAGTGGAGCTCCCAAAGCCGTGGGGCTCGAGCGGCTCTCAGCTCATTCACCAGCCCTGCTGGTCAAATGAACGGATTTCTCTGGGGCATGGAAAGGAAATTCCCCCTTTCTTGCAGGTCTTCTGCCCTCACTCGCATCTCAGGGGGTGTTATTGTGGCTGGAAAACATCTCCGTCACTGGTTTAGCCAGAAGTTTCTTTCTCTGGAGTTCTGTCTCCTAAGATCTGGTTCCTGCCTCTTGGCTACAGAAGATGGAGAAGCCCAGAGCCATTGCACAGTAATGACTTGGAAATACTGAGGTTTGTTCCTGGTTTCCCTCTAGACTCACACATGGCCAGGTTTCTCTCCTCGGAGGGGCTCTTTGCCTACATTTTGGTTAAGATCTAGGTACTTCTGATTAAGGAACCGGAGAACAAAGACAGAAGAACAGGTATATGGTACATAAACATTCAGACAGAGGGAGAATAATTACTTGCTAGGGCAAATGTCATTGCAGGACAACATTGCAGACCTCGTAGGAAAAAAAGAGTTTTAACCCTCCCCTGCCTTGTACAAATTCCCTGATGGGCAGAAAAGAGCTGAGCCATCTGCGTGCCTCCTGGAAAAGCAGAGGGAATGGCTTCTTGCTCCCCAGGGACTCGGAAAGGGCTGAGCCAGACAGAGCTTGGCTTCTGCTACTCCTCATCTGCTGGGCAAGCAGCAGGCTTTTGGAGCAGAGCAGATCTGGAAGCAGTTGTGAGGTGAGAGAGGCAGAACCAGGAGTTTCAGCAGACAGGCTCAGAAAGTCAGCGCCTGGGAAAGGCAGGGGGGAGGCAGGAGGAGGCACAGCTGTGCCTTCAGACAAAGGGAAAAACTTCCCCATCGCAGCCGCCAAGCCCTCCCACACCCTGCCCACGTCTTCTCATCTTGCATCTGCAGATCAGAAGCCATCTCTCCCCTCTTTTTCTTTTCCAGGTGTTACTGCCGAGCTCCCAGCCCACCTCTTCCCTTCCCCAGCTACCGACTGCTGGGAACATCCTGCAACCTCCTCCCAGCTGTACTGCTCTCTGTCTGTCTGTCTGTCTGCTCCTAGTTCTCTCTTTCCAAAAGCACTTCAGCCACCCCTCTCCCAGCAACATGAAGACAGGTTCCAGAGGGTCTCTGTCTCCCTGCTTGCACCCTCTGGGGAAGGGATCTGCTTCCTTTGGAGGCGGGATGCAGGAAGGGGACAGTGGGCAGCACGTTCCCCCACTGGTGGCTGGGCAGGATTTAAAGCCTCATGCATTCATCTCTGCATTTGGGGTCTGCTGCTCTGACTGCCCTCATCCCCACCAAGAGCAAAAGCCACCCCAGAAGCGGATGTTTTCTCAGCAGCCACTCTCACAGAACACTTTTTAATGAGGCAACCCCAGTGAAGAGGACCCCAGCTGCCTCTGCCTGTGAATAGTTCTCATGGGAAGTCACTGCTGACCCTTGCCCCCAGGCTTGTGCTGTCAGGATGCCCACAGCCCTCCAGGCTTGGTGTAATTGCCAATTCTAAAATGATTTCCCTTCTTGATCCACCCTCCTCCCCCCCCACACACACACAGCCAATGCCAGCCTCCCCACACTGGGCATCAGCCCCTGCAGGCTCTGCTGCCCCATCTGTCCCTCCACTGTTGTTCAGGCTTTATCTCTTCCCTGAAGCTCCATCCAGCTTCCCCTTTCAGTGAGACCTCAGTGCACAAAAGCCATTTACTCCATGTTGCCTCTCTGCCTGATCTCCCCAGGACCAGGCTTTGGTATTGGTAGGCATTTCCACCAGTAACTTATCCTCTGCCTGGTAGGATGTGCTTCAAACAGGCTGGGTCCACCTTAGCCTCACCAAATTGCTCCTGTCTAATTGCTCCAGAAAGAAACGGTGAGCCCTTCAAAGCCCTTCCTGGATGTCCCACCCACACCAGTCAGGAGGGGCCTTTCCTGAGCATCCCATCACCCTGCAGCATCTCTGTGAGCCCCAAAACCCCAGAGAGGTGGACCATGCTCCACCTGCAGAACCAACTCTTCCTCTACCTCCATCCTCCCCTCCCAGCATCATCTTGGACAAACAATTTAGCCTCAGATTAGCAAAGGTGAGCAGGTGCCTCATCTTCTCTGTGTATCTGGGAACCACGATTCTCAGTACCCTCCAGGATTTGGCCCTGACCTCCCCAAGGCACATTTATGGGAACACCAGGCATCCTCCTGGCAGCAGCACCAGTGCCCCAGCAGAAAGGCTGGAGGCCAAATCCTGCAGGGAACGGTGAAAGGTTGACACAGCTCTTAAGTCCTTTGGGCCCGTGTTGCTGATGGGGATTGGTGCACACCCTTCTTCCATCCCCAGCGTTTGGGCATAGCTATTGGTTCTCCAAGTGGAGCTTATCTGAGAAAACATAATTCCTGACAGAGCTCCCTACGTCAGCTGGGTTCTCCAGTTACCGCTTGGGACTGGCATTGACTGTTGTCCATGCAGCCACAACCACCAGCAGGCAACATCCCTCATCCCAATACAGAGGAAGCAAATTAGTGCCTTGTTACCTCCTTCCCCACATCCTCTCAGCTCGGGGACATTAGGCAAAAACAAAGCCCCAGAAGAAGCACACGCAACCGCCACGGTCTCACAGCGCCGTACAACCGCAGTGATTCCCCCCTCCGTAATCTTCATTTACTTTCTGGGTAGTTCAGGAAATGCAGTCACTGACAAGACTAAGGGCACGATTTCTGTGCAAATCCAGTGACTCAGGAGGGACTTACCAAGTTTCTGTGGAAGATTAATTCTTTTTTACATCCCCATAACTGTATTACTCACGTGGTTCTTTATCGTTATTCAGCACAGGGCTTGTGCTGAGGGTGGTTCTGAGGCTCAGGAGACCTCATTCTCCTCCTCGGGGGTGGTTTGCTCCTCAGGACCACCCAGCAATGCTGGTGGTGGCATTTCAAGGGGCAGAGCTTGCAGCCAGGTCTCACAGACCTTGTGCCACTGCATTATTAAAAGGCACCGTGGATGATTTGACTCTGAGTCTTACCATGGCCAGGCCCACGCCGGCAAAGACAAAGACACTGAGCCTGAGCAGGGTCCTCTCTGGGAAGTGAGTAGTGAGTTTTCCAACAACCAGACCCTGGACAACCTGGGAAAGAAGCAGACAAGCACTGTTAAGCAAATGGAAGGCAGAAAAATGGATTATTCCTCTGATTTTTTCGTAGCTCTGACTGCTACAGGGAACGGCTGAAAGACACAGTCCATTATTTTGAGAATTTTTCATCCTTGGGCCAGAGCTATCCTGTAAGCTAAAAATCTTTACTTGGGAAGTGCACCCGAGGTTACCATCACTGCCTACTCACCAGCAGCATTTGAAACTTCCTAAAGACACGTGTAGATACAAAGAAATTTTTCTCACTCATGTCATTTTCCTGAAATACAAATTGATTTGTTCAAAGGTCTTAATTCTTGACAAGTCCTTCCATAAGCTGTAAATTCATATGCAGAGGAGGAAAATACCTCTTTTCCTGTACCTCCTCTTGCCATTATTTTCAACTATAAGTATACAAATTGGGTGGTTCATCTTTTTTAGTCAGAAAACAAGCATGACAGAGATGCTAATACCCACGCCCAGCAGTATGTGCAGACGTGAGGGATGTTTTTACACATTTTAAATAAAAACTGAGAGGGGAAGGGAAGGAAGAGCAATAAAATTTCAGTCCCAGGAAGCATTTAGCTTTTCCAGGACTTTTCAGAACAAAAATTCTCTCTTTTATTTCTGTTTGGCATCTCCTATACTTCAAGTGATGCTGGCCCAAACAGACAGGAGAGGACCCAGACTTGAATACATCACTCAACTGCGTTTCAGGGGAGGGACAGATAGGAATCTACTGAGTTGTCCCTGACTTGAGAAGGTTTGTTTGATCCAGGTGAAAACCCCTCCAACTTGAAAGAAGAGCTCTAGTTCAAAACCCTTTGTTTGGCAGAATGGCTTCAATTTCAATGGCCAATCCTAAAGAAAACCTTGGTTCTCTGCTTGTACCTGGAAGGATGCTACAGCATGCTTAACCTTGCTGAATTTGTCCTAAAGCTGAAGTCCAAGCTCAGCTGAAAGGAAAAGAGTGCCCAATGGATAAGAAAGTTATTAAAAAGAAAAGAAACACTGCATTATGTCAGGCAGTCCAGAAAAAGCAATTTAATTATTAAAATAAAAGGAAAAAAGTAAATAGCAAATAGAGTAAAAATAAAGTTGACATCAAGAAGAATAGCTGCATGTTTAATGTATTTCCTATACAAGTTACAGCTTGTACAGTGGAAAACAAAAAATTGACTTTTCACTTTGCTTCAGAGCAAAAGTAATTTTTGACATAAGGGCACCTCTCACCAAGTGGACATTTCAGTTCCCAGTAAATGCTTTTCCTGCCTCCTTTTTGTCCCCAGCCTCACCCTCAGGCAGAGCTTGAGAGCTTTGCTGACATATGTCCAGCTGCCACGTGATGGTGGCACAGACCCCACGTATCTCTCCTGGGTTGGGTCACCCTCTGAGTGGCCTCAGGGACACTGGTGGACCAGGCAGAGAGAAAAGAAGGCTGAGAGGGGATCTTATCAATGTCTATAAATATCTGAGGGGTGGGTGTCAAGAGGATGAAGCCGATCTCTTTTCAGTGGTGCCCAGTAATAGGACAGGGAATAATGGCTTTAAACTAGAACACAGGAAGTTCCAGCTCAACAAGAGGAGAAACTTCTTTCCTCTGAGGGTGAGGGAGCACTGGACCAGGCTCCCCATAGAGGTTTTGGAGTCTCCTTCTCTTCAGGACCAAACCCCCCTGGATGTGTTCCTGGGTGCCCCTGCTTTGGCAGGGGGTTGGACTAGAGGATCTCTGGAGGTCCCTAACATGATTCTCTGGTGCTCTGGCAACGCGTGGGGTGACCTGAGTCATCCTGGCTGAAAGTTCTTCTGCGGACACAGGAGAAGGCTGATACCAGCCCTGGCAGCTCCTACTCAGGGGGTGGGTGGAGGAGCTGCTGAGTAAGGCTTCATTAAGCTCAGCACTCCTAAAAAGAAGAATCATCAGTAACCTTTTGCAACTTCCCAGTCCCATCCCGGCCAGGGCCGTGCTGAGTCACAGGGGCTGGGGGCTGAGCCTTGTCACAGGGCATGGCTTGACTCAGAGATGGCATCACCCCAACCCCAATTTGGCTCTGCTGAGCCACCAAAGGAAAGGAAATGCTTCTCGATTTGCCTGGACTTGAACGGCATCTTTAATCAGGAGACATTCTGCAGGTGCAGCCTGGTCCCTGCCCTTCCTTGAGTCACTGGGGTAGAGCATCAGCAATGTCCCCAAGCAGCCCCATCTGACTGCCATGGCAGTGGTGGGCCCAAAAAGTCTCTGTCCCCAGCTGTGAACATGGGGACCAAGCAGCACTGCAGGTGACAAGACCTGGGGATCAGCAGAGAAGAGGACTCCAGGGGTGTCCCCAGAGAGAGGTGTCCCTGGGGGACAGTTCCCAAGGTTGGCATTCACAATGGGCTTTTCCATCACTTGGGCTGCAGCAGCACAAGCAGAGGTAAAATGCCAGTGCTGAACCACCCAGTTTGGCAACAGGACTTTTTTTTTCAAGGATAAGTGTCAGCCCAGGTCACCTGCTGTCCCTTCAGAGCTGAGCAGCCATCTTCGGGTTATAGAGACTGCAGCCTGGTTATTTGGGCTGCTGGACTCCCTCTCCAGCATTGTCATTCCCAATCTAGCCATGAGCCCTGGACAGGCAAGGCCCATCATCCCATCATCTTGATTTTGGACACTATCAAACCCTTGATTTATGCACGAGATAATGTTACCAGTTGCTGAAAGATTTGGACTAACTTCCAGTCTGAATTTAGCCCTGAAAACCCATCACTTCCAGCCTGCAGTTTTCCCTGGATGCACAATCCCCTGGTTTGCATGAGCAGCTGCAGCCTCCAGAGGCACCTTTGGGGAGAAGGAAGCAAAATGTGGTTTGTATGCACTCTCCCATGTAAGGTTTTGGATGTCAGCTGCCATTGCCATTCCCATGGATAAGCCCTGATGGCACCAAAGAGGCAGCGAGGGGATTTATCCCAGTTTTTATCCCTGCTGTGCTGATCTGGGCTTTTCCCTTGCACACAACCTCCACTTGAGCTTGACTTCGATATTTTTTTTTTTATTATTTTTATTTTTTTTTTATTTTTTTTATTTGACTCCTGCATTTCATTTTGCCTGGATGGTGCTTGCCTTTGTAACCTGACCTCCTTTGAAGTCGGGAAAGAGCCAGTGTACCTGGCTGGAATGCCTTCTGTCATCAATAAACAAAAGAGAGAGGAAATTGTTTGCAAGTGAAATAACAGCACTGCCCCTGGCTGTGTACACATGTCAGGAAAAAACAACTCATCTTTTTTTCTCCTTCCCCCCCCTCCTTCTTTAAAGGCAAATAAGTCTCCCAATAAATGCATAAGACCAGCCAAATCTCTCCATGTTGCTATGCTGGATTTGCCAAACTGGGGGTTTGTTCCACTAGTTCAGCTGATCATGTCAAAAATTTCTCTCTACCTCTATCACTGGATTTGATTCCTGAGAAGGTTGCAGCTCCCGTTTGCTCAGAGGAGCCAATTGCCTGTTTTATTGCTATCCTCACAGGCAAATTTCAGAAATCCCTTGCAAGATGGAGCAGATATTGGCCGTTTGAAGGCTGAAGGTGTTAATTTTGGAAGACTTTTGGATGGCAAAGCAGCAGCCTTTGTTGAGCAGGACTGGCAACCCTTGGCAGCTCAATTCATCAGTGAAGGTTAAGAGGAGCCATGCAGGTATGCAGCTGGTCCTCTGCTCTACAGAATCTTCCACCAGCATCACCTGAAAGCCTGACAGAGCCCAGCAACAGAATAAATTCCCTTCCAGTCGAGAGCCTCGAAATGAAAAGCCCTGAGAAGGTGGGAGAGCAGGCCAGATAAGCAGCAGTAGAGCCTGGCAGAGAAGATGCAGGGCCCCATCCTTAGCCCAAATAACATGATTCACATCAGAGGCAGCCTCCCACACACTGGACCTGTATCTCTTGCCTTTGAAATGGTGCCTGGCTGGCAGTTCCCAGGGTGAGCCCAGTGCTGGGAGACCACAGGGGGCAACACCAGTCCCAGGGCTTTTCAACCACTTTTCAAAGTGGTGCAGAAGCCTGGGCGGGGGCAAAGGGAGGTGTTTTACTGCCACAGAGATGCCAAAAAGTCCTCGAGGAGTAGCTCAGGTCTTGCAGAGGAGCAGGAGGGTGGTGGGACTGGAAGGAGAGCTGATGGGAAGGACCAAACTGCTGAAGGCAGCACTTTGCTGAGCAGGGGGGAAGAGGATTCTGTGTTTTGCCAACTCCAGCCTAATCCTTGCTTTCCCCCTCCACGGATTTAAGTCCTTCAAAGCCAGGAAACTGAGAACTTTCTGTTTGTTGTTGCAAGGTCCTTTTACAGAGTGGGTTTTCCCCCTAGGCATACCTGGCTGTAATTAAATCCCTGGCTCTTTAATCATCTCTTTTGCTGTGCAGGGAAAAAAAAAAAAAAAAAAAGCAGCGAGAGGGACAGACTGGTGATAAGATGATAGGCAATGTAAATCTCTCCTCCAGGAATCTCTCTCATCTTTTCAGGATCACTCTGTACCAACTTGTCCCTCCAGAAGCTGCACAGCTAGAGGTGGAGTTTGTATAACAATACAAATTTAAACACAGAACAGATGTCTTATGATTTCTTGATCCTCAGGGTAATAAATATCTACCCCTTTGTCCCACCCAGAGTTTTTGTTTGGTGTATTTTGCTTGGTGGGATTTTTTTGTTGTTTTTTTCTTTTTCTTGCAGAAAAAGTTTTTAAAGGAAACCTTCCCCCACCCCCTCCCAGTATTTGAAATCTAAGCATCAGATGTGACTTTAAATACCAATCAAGGACTCCAGGAATTTTGCTTCTCTAATTCTCCAGTGGCATTTACCAGTCCAGATACTCTGCCTATGGAAGTTTTCCATGCTATTGGGCTTGCAACTCCAAAAAGAGATGGAGCCTAGGCCTGCTTCTGCCCATTATTAAAATTAAATTATTTTATAGTATTATGAAATTAATGATTCTCTGAGAGGAGATTGAGTGGCATCTCTAGCATTCACTGTGAGTGAAATGTCATTTACATGGCTTCTGAGATGAGAGGACTCTGGAAGCCCAGCCCTGGAGGACAGAGGGATTGCATCCCTGAAGGGCTCTCACACCTCTTGCCTGGAGACCCAGTGGTGATCAGATAAAGAGACTTCAAACATATTATGAGCAAGGGAATCTCTTCCACACAAGATGCCCAGTGCAGAGGTTCCTGTCCTGCTGTCTGCCTTCCTCATTTATCTCCCACCTGACTCCTCCTCCTTCTCAGCGCTTTTTCCCAGCACTCTGATACAAAACCTTCCTGTACGCCCCTCTCTGACCTCATCTGGCTCTGTTCTGATCCAGAAGTGAGCTCCCTTCCCACTCCCCCTCACTGTGCCTAAGCCTGCCCCACACTTTCCAACATCCTCTGCTATCAGGTGATGCTCTTTGCCATCCCCAAACAAGAAACCAGTTCCTGGGCCATCCTTTCAGCCAGGTTGCTGGGAAGCCCCTGGTCCCTCAGACAGGTGTTCCTACAGGAACTTCTATCCTGATGTATCAGCAGATGGGTTACTCTGGCTCACTCTGGTCTCTGTGGGACTGGCTGGGAGCAGCAGCCATACAACCCAAGGCTCTCTGTGCAGGGCAGATGTAGCAGCAAGATGTGCCACCAACTCTGGGGCACTGACCATGCTGTGGGCAGCCAGCTCAGCAAAGGGAAGAGGCTGCTGAGGAAGCCCCATGGCAGGAGATGTGGTTATCAGGGCTATAACCATGGCCAGGCAAGGACAAACCCACCAGTGCCATGAACCATTCCCATGTGGACAGAGCTGTTGCTCAGCAAGAGAGCAACCAAGAGAGGTGCTCTGGGGAGCAGTGACCCAAAACCTGTGATGATTCCAAGCTCAAAAAAAAACCAGCCCCATGAATCGGCCTTCCAGACCTGCAGGGAACCTCTCAGGCTGGGTATGTGTGATGCCCCAAATGTGGGGGTCATGGAGGGTCATAAAGTGACAAGACAGGACCAAGCGTGGTGAGGCCATTCACAACAGGTCTCCCTCCAACCCTGATGGAGGAGCAGAATTAAACACCAGCCAGGCAGGCTGGCAGCAAGGTCTTGAGGATTTATTCTTTTTGTTTTTAGATTGGTTGGAAACAGAAGTGCTGAGGTACTAACAGGCTGACTCCTGTTCTTACCTCTGCAGTCAGAGTGGTCCCAAAGAATGTTTATCAATACGGTGATGGGCGCTTTATATATATAAATATAAATACAGATATATTAAAAATAAAAGGAGGCTGAGGAGTTCCAGATGAGATCCTTCAGGAGAGACGTCTGAATGAGCAAAGCAGCTAACAAACAAACATCCTCCATCAGCAAAAGTGGCCAACACCTTGCCTCCTGCATGGCCAGTGATTCCCTGCTCTTCTCCCCACACTAAGAGCTGTCTGAGATACTGAAGACAAAGCACTTGTGTTGCCTACTGAAAATCAGGTGGACTGATCCAAAGCCATTCAAAATCTCCTCTCTTGGTGCTCTGCAGCTGGCTTGTATGGAGAAGGAATGGTGAAAAACAAAGATGTGTAGAGTACATTGGCTGCTTCTCACCACAGAAGGTTAAATGAGGCTGAGAAGCTGAAAAATTAGGTTAAGCAATTGGAGCATAACATCCTTGGGGTGGGAGAGGAAAGCAGGAAGAGACCAGTGCTTTTCAAGGCATCCTGGGATTGAGGATCAGGCTGGGAAAGAGGGTTGCAACATCATCTGTGCAAGAGGAAGATATTTGTTTTGAGAAGATTTCATTAAAACCCTAGGAACTGCAATAACACAAAGAAATAATACTTCCCCAAAAATGAGAGGAATCAGCAAACCAGGCAATGCTTTTGTCAGCACATGACTTCCATTTACTTCCAGCAGCTGAGCAAGGGGCTCAGCTAAGCCTGGCATCTCTAAAGCTGCTCAGTGCACACAAAATGTGCCTGGGAGCAGGCGAGCCCCTGGGACACAGCAGGGGACATCTCAGCTGTCCCCACTCTGCAACTGCCCAGGCACTGTGTTCAGTGTCCACATGGAGGTTTAAAGTCAACGGGACATGGTTCAATTCTTATTTTCCTCTTCATTTCTTGTGATGCCCACTCCCACCTATAGAAGTCATGAAACATGGACCAATTTTTCAGGGGGGGGGGACACATTTCCTCTAACAGGAGGGCTCAGAGCAAGTCCAGGAGAATGGGAAAACCCTCCCAGTGTTCTACAGAAAGGCAAACTAAGGAATGAGAAATCAAAGCTGAGGACCTGGCTGATTAAATTCGTTGAAAAGGACATTATATCCCTTATGAATAAAGCTATAATTTTCTCAGTGAAGTGGGGAAGCCAGTCAGCAGATATTAATCACCCATCCAGACTGGTGGAATTTGCTTGCACCTTCATCTGCATTTATATCTTCAGTAGTATCAATTCCCTGTAGAGCAGAAACAAATGCACCTGAAATGCCATCTTAGGCAAGAGGAAGGCACAGAAGGAGCTCTGGGGCTCTGCAGGGCACACACAGCATTCTCTGCATACATCTCCCACTGGAAGAAGCCCAACAGAAAGCAGCCATAAACCAACAACCCAGTAACTATCTGCAAGAGGTATCTCTGGGTGGTTCTAGCCAGAGACCTGAGCAGTAAGGAAAGACAAAAAATTCTAATGTATTGCAATAATTTAAAAGCCAGGTGATAACGAGTTTTCTTTCGATGAGTTCAGAATCTGGCTCTGCACAAACCAAAGTAGAGCCTGGAACTTTCAGTGACAACGTAGAAAAAAAGCAAGCAGAGCTTTAAGCAAGCTCTTGGGTGAGGTGGCTTTGCTGCCACAAGGAATCAGGTGTCATTGACTTAAAAAAACCCAAAACCAAACAAAAAAAACCTGAAAAACAAACAAACAAACAAACAAACCCTCACATTTCCCCCCCCCTTTCCTTTTTGGTGTTCTGAGAGCAAACCCTAATGCACCATCATGAAGAGGAGAAGTCTGTACCCTATTCACTCCTCTATTTCTGATGTCCAAAGTCATGTGCTGTAGAATGTATCCAGCAACACAGACAGAAACTGCACAGAGAGATGAAAGCAAACTGCCTGGCTGATGCAAGCTGCTTTGTGTGCCAAATGGCCCGAGGCAGAGACTCCCCAGCAATGGAGATGCTGCACCTGAGCCTGGAGGCCACTGCTGGCTTAGAGCATGGTAATAGCCCTGCTTGGCCTCTGTGGGATGAAACCCTGTGACTCTGGGAAGCCAGGTCTCTGGTTAGCACTGCCATCTAATTAGGAAGCAGAGGGAATGCTCCAATTCTCTTCCAGGGCTGTATCCATCTGGAGGGTGCAGCAGCACGGCACAGGTAACCTTATCTGCAGTAGTTTCAACCAAACTAATCTGGAAATCAATAGCACTGAAGACAGCCAGCTATGCCACAAATTACAGCAGTGTCCTGAAGACACATATCCCTGACCTAACAGTAGTTTCCAAGCTCCATCTGGCAGCATGAAGCCAGCCCTGCCCCAGCTCTGCAGGTGCTCTTGCTGCCCACCTTACCCACCTCGAAACCAGCACCTTGTAGCCATGCTGTGACCCCAAATTTGGCTTCAGTGTAAACAAATATAACAGGGGTTTCACTGATACATCTAAGTGAAGAGCACAGTTGCTGGGAAACCCCTCTAAATTTAAAGGGAGAAGGTGATTCAGCCCCTCCAAAACCTGTGTGGTTCCTGCACATCCTTAGTCTGGGGGGCAGCATACAGGGACTAACCCAGGGAAAGCCTCTGCTAGCAGTGGAGTTTGGATCAGAAGCATCCTTTGGAAAGCAGCAGCTGATCACTCCATTTGTCACTCTGTTTCCATGCTGTGGAGTGGCAAGCTGGTTTTCCTTCCCAGGAGACTGCATGAGAGGGTGCATCCAGGTGACAGAAGGTGTTGGACACAGGGGACTGAGTGGCAGCAGGTCCACAGCCACCCTTCCAGAAGAGACATGGCAAAGGCACCAGCTCCTCAGCTCCAGCTGCTTCCCTTGGCAAAATCCATTTGCTGATGGATGTCAGTGCTTGTCAGCTGCCTTACCAAGGTGCCCAGATCCAGGGAGAGCAGGGCAGAGCCCAAGTGAGTGGTAACATTATGCCAGGTTCAAATGACAAGGGAAGGAGCTGAAGATGCCATTTCCCAGATGAGAAGCTCCTTCATATCACACAGGAACTCTGTGACAATGCCCAGGAAATGAAGCCAGGCTTAGTAACAAGACCATCCTCTTTCAGGATATTGCTTAATGTGGGTTCCTACCTCCAGGCTTGCTTATAACCATCTGTTGCTCTTTCTGCAAAATTATATCCCTCCTTCTCCAAAAGGAAAATTCTGCTGTAATACAACATCTTACTGTTTTTGCTCTGCTCCTGCCTAATTCAGTTGATTTTTCCCTTTTATCCTTTTGCAAGTCTCATTATGTACCACTGCCTATCTGTAACATTTTTTTCTTTGAAAGCACAAGCTTGCTGTGCTTGTTTCCACAAGAAACAAGAAATGAGTCCTCCCTTGACACTGAAGGCATCTGTGAAAATTCCAGTAAGCCTTTTTTACTTACATAAATGTACAGGGTGCTACAAAGTAAATGTAAATCAGTTAACTTGCACCAGTGAAAACTTCAGCTAAGGCACCTCAGCTTCAAAGAAATTGTAGCTCCTTTTAGTGGCTTAAAGAGGGGGGGATCAGGGGAAGACAGCTTTCAGGACACTCCTTGTTCTGATTTCTTCCCACTCTGAGGAATAGAATAAATCTGGAGTCACTTCTCCTTTTTTTCAAAGCCGACTGCCACGTGGCAGAGCTAGGATTTGTCCATCAATATTATGCCTGGATTTGGGAGAGCGTGTGTCATAAAAGTAGCAAATTAGACAGTGATGTGGCAAGAGAGGGACTTCCACTTCACTTACCATTTGAAGGACACCAAAATATGACATCAGGTATCCAGACTCCACTGCTTCCAAGCCAAAGAAATCCATAGAGATAATGGAAAACATAATCAGGAAAAAACCTAGAGGGAAGGTTATTGAAAAGCACACATCAATGTACTTACACTGCATATAGATATCCAGACCCTACTCCCAGTCACCCCCAGTATGAGTCAGTAGCTCTCCCTGGGGTTACCAGGACTGGATATAAACATGAGCAGAATCCTATTCAAAGTCAGTGCAGTAATTTAATCTTTGAGTGCTGACTTTTTTTTTTAACCCCCTTACTTTCATCTTTAAAATAATATGACTATGTAGGCTGTAGATTCAGCTGTTTATTATAAACTGGTAAATATTTGTATCACCCAAGCCAGACCAACCATTAAGGCAGCGAGAAAACATTTGTTCAGACAAGACTGTAACCTTTAAAGTAATCTGATTGGATTCCTCAGAGCCCTTTTGCCTGGCTTTAGATTTTCACCAGGGGGAATGCTGCCTGAGAAACAACCTGGTGACATCAGCCTAAACGCAGAGGTTTCAGTGCCCAGCTCAGCAGTGATGCTGGTGGCACGGGGAGGCTCTCACCCTCCTGCACCAATCTCACATTAAAATCATAGAATTGTCAGGGTTGGAAGGGATCTTTAAGATCATCCAGGTCCAACCCCCTGCCATGGGCAGGGACACCTCCCACCAGCTCAGGTTGCTCAGAGCCCTCTCCAGCCTGGCCTTAAAAACTTCCAGGGATGGGGCTGCCACCACCTCTCAGGGCAACCTGTGCCAGGGTCTCACCACCCTCATGGGGAAGAACTTCTTCCTAACTTCCAATCTAAATCTCCCCTCCTCTAGCTTGAATCCATCCCCCCATGTCCTGTCACTCCCTGACATCCTCAAAAGTCCCTCCCCAGCTTTCCTGCAGCCCCTTCAGATACTGGAAGGCCACAATAAGGTCTCCTTGGAGCCTTCTCCTCTCCAGACTGAATAACCCCAACTCTCTCCGTCTCTCTCCATAGGAGAGGTGCTCCAGCCCTCTGAGCATCCTCGTGGCCCTGCTCTGGACACACTCCAGCACATCCAGCACATCTTTCTTACACAGTGTGTGTTTCCCCCAGCCCCAGACACACACACAAATGGGTGTACACACGTGGAGCCATCAAATGACAAACACTGTGACAGAACAAATAGCTGGTCAGCTGCTGCCTCCCCTAGTGTCTTGTGCACCTCAGATGGACCAAGAGAGAAGGGAATTGGGTCTCTCTGCACATTAACATTGCCACAAGGTGCCCACTGGAGAGCACTGACCCTGCTGGGGAGAGGAGAAAGTAAAAAGACTGGATAACCAGGGAGCTGGGACCTCTCTTTCTTGAAGAAGACAGAGCCCAGGAGGCAACATGTGGCTGAGAAGACAGCTTGTGGCCTGACAAAGTGAGTCACTAACCCCCCAGCATGGGAAGGAGTTGCTGGCATTTCCTGGAAGTGTGAGGAGATGGATACTGAGCTGCAAAATAAATCACTGTGAAGCACTCACCCCTTAGCAAACCAATGCAAGTCCACCACAGTGGAGCACCTGCAAGCAACAGGGACCTTCTGCCAAGCACCCCAACCCTCTGACTTGAGGAACCACCACCCTCCCACCCCAGGACCTGCCATAAAGCCTTCCTGAACCTCACCAAAGACACCCCTTCCCCCCCTTAATGAAGACAGCTGCACACCAGCTGGCCCCATGGCGTTAGGGGAGAGGGATGGGGGACAGGAAGGATGCCCCACTCTGCTGCTCTCTGGATATTTGGAGAAGGTGCTGGGGCTCCTGAGGATTTATGGCTTCACCACACCTCTCCATGGAGAGCACCCCATGGTTATCCAGTTCCTTTGAAATAGCTCTCAGCTCAAGCCAGCTTAAGGTAACATGCAAATAACGGTATTTACCCACAACAGCCAAACCAGGCAACAGAGTTGCACACGTTTATAAAAGGCACACGTGATGAAATGAAAGAAAAACCACACTTTGTTTCACTTGAAGGAAGATTAGATCACAGTGAGAGTGCCCTTCATCCTGCTACCCTGCTGCAGGTACCACCTAGGAGGGGCTCGACCTTCCTACATACCTGACACTGCTTCCTGGTATCGTGAGCCAGCTCCTACAGCTCCTCTGCCCTTTGAAGTCCCTCCCTCAGTTCAGGCAGATTTGAATATTTCTCCTCCAAATGAGCTGATTTCTCTTAGAGCTGGAGGAGAGGCTGTGTTCTTTGACAAGTGTTAGAGCTTGTGCTGCTCCCCTGGACATGCAAAGGTCTCTTCTTTAGGTGGGTGTCTGTCACCCTCCCTGCCTGCCTGGTCATTTAAAGCTGTCTGGACAGGGCAGCTCACTCCTCTTCCAGTGACAAAGGAAGCCTCTCAAACAGGCAACACATTTTTTGGTGAAACGCACAAGGTGAGCCCCAGCTTGAACTCAAAAGCTCTGATGTTCACTGGGAAAAGGATTTCTTACAAAGACCTCAGCAGTCCTGTCTGGGGACTGAACACAGCCAGGCCAGTAATCTCCCCACCCTGGGGAGGTTTTACTGGAGGCTCCCCTGGGAACACCAAAACTTTGTGGAGAAGCTGCTCAGATCAGCCTCAATCCACGTGGTGAGGCTCAGGTTTTCAACAGGAAAGAAAATGGAAAACAGCAAAATATACTCTAAGCCCCTTGCTTTTGGGGGGAGGTCTAAATAAGGGACCTAAATATCCCTAAATAAGGGATGAACTCCTTAGAAAACCTGGCACCAGAGGGGTAACCAGGGCTATGGAGCAGAAAGCAGGTAAATGGTTTGGAAGATGCAAGAAAGATGAGGACAAGCACCAAGGAGAACAAACCCCGTTTCCCAAAAACCTACGTGACATTCCTAAAAGCAGTCAGTGGCTTTGGGAGTGCCAGGTTAGCAATCCAGTGTGAAAAGGCAAGCACAGCCCCTGGAAGCCCATCTCAGCCCTCCTACACTGGATTGGAAATGGGATAGGACACAGAGCCCCAGGGCCCACTGCAAAATCTTGCTCAGTCTTTGAAAGAAAAGTCCCTTTAAAAATAGGATGCAGGTGCTAAAGCAATCACATTGAAACCAGTTTTTCCCAAGGGATCAGGCAGCCAAAGATTCATATAAGCAGCTATTTAGCAAGCAGTATTTTTGAGGCCCTGATGATTTCTGGTCAGTAAAAGGTATGCTTGATATTTTTACCTTCATGTTTTATTTTCTGTTTCTTATCTACCACAATGCAATGAGGCTTGCTTTTCCCAGGTTAGCTGAGGATGTAATCTGGCCATGCTGGAGCAATCTGCTCCCTATCCATCCCCTGGCAGCTACTTTCCTGCTAGGGCACAGAGCTCATGTCTCTGCTTTTATTCAACCCAGGGAGAAGGTTCCCAGCCCTGCAGCCCTCCCAGGGAGGCTCTTTCAGTCTCAAACAAGCTAATTTTAGACAACAATAAGATCCGTGAGGAACAGAAGATTTTCTTCTGTGTATATTGCAAACTTGTTTATGAAATAAATAGAGCAAGGTCTGTAATTCTGGAAAGGTCTGATCTAATTAATTATACAGTTGCAGATGGGAGATGAAAGGTAAATGAGCTCCTGAGGATCTCAGCCTCCTGGGGGTTGAGCTGCAGAGAAGAGGTGATGGATAAATCTCCTTTCAGCTGCCATTGTATGGTCAGTAAACTGAAGAGAGATCTGCAAAGAGAAGTTGCAAGGTTTTTAATCACTCCTCACTGTAGTGCAAGTGCCCCAGGTGAACCCATTCCAACTCTCACTGAAATAGTCACAAGCATTTCAGTGACACAACCAACCCGTGTCCTGCCTTAAGTCACAGCTTATTGTCTCCATCCTCTTTGCCTAGAAGTTTGGAAAAGAGGTGTTTATTTTGATGTGGATTTTTGCTGTGCACAGGAAAAGGTGGTTTTCTGAAACAGGGAGGGACTGGCATTCCAGCAGGGATGACTAAAACAAAGCCCTTTGGGAACAAGGAATGCTCCCAGGAAACTGCCCTGCAGGTTGCATACGGGTGCAGTCTTGGGCATTTTTAAACAGAGAAATGAATTCTACTGCAAGCTGGAAAATGAGATAAAATCAGCAAAGAAAGCCCTCTGCCAACATCACTCGACTGTCTCATTCTGTGAATTTTATAAACACTTAAAATTTTTTTAAAAATTTTATAAACGTAGTTTTAAAAACGTAGTTTCTTAAGAACCAAAAAAGCACACTATTAGGGCAAGCCAGCAGAGACTATAACCTGTCTGCAGTGGTGGGGTTGGGACCAGCTGGCATTACCAATCTCAGTCAATGCCAACCACACACACACACACACAAAATAAAAAAAAAGAAAGGAGAAAACCCCATAAGTCCTTTAATTCCCTGTATGCTCCAGTCAGACCAGTTCCCCTAGACCCTTAGCAAGGAATAACAGATGAACCTGGCCAAACCCAGAAATGTCATCCCCTTTCAATTCAGCCACTCACCACAGCCAAATTTTGCTTCCATTTGTAAAGGGAATCTACAATTTACAAATTAGAATTTAATTTGTCAGTTATGTTGCATGTTATTAAACTTCAAGGTATTCTCCAGACGGAGACGAATGGGAAAAAGATGCAAAATACAAAAGCTGAAGTGCCTTAAATCCTCTCCTAGGATCCCTGTTTGGAAGGGAAGTGCTTTAGTTTGTTCAAACACATGATGGTCATGTGTTTTGATGTGCACAAAATACAGTCCTTGAAACAATAATCAAAAGAAACTGCACTTTTAGGTTTGACTGGGTAAAGAGCCTTGAAGGCTCTCTGTGTGGAAAAGCAGAGAGCATCACCCTGTCCTTACAACCACCACTAACAAGACTGACATGTTGGCTTGTCTCTAGAAAAGCAGGGGAGGGGAAGGAAGCTAGAGGGTAGGCAAAATGAAAGGTTATTAAATTCTGGCCAAGGATATGGATAATCAGGCAAATTGGGTGATCTGGACCCTGCCAGGACAGAAACTGACTCAAAGGAAACAGGGAAACGGGGGGGGTTTGAATAGCAGCAGGTTCCTCCCATGACAGAGAAACCCAAGCAGAGAATATTAAGAGGAAAATAAGCAGCAGCATGCAAGGGAAGGAAGATGCAGCAGGCAAAGCAGGCACAGCCTCTCACCCAGCAATAGTATTTAGTTGTTGGGAAAAAGCTAAGGTACACACAGCCCTTAAAATAAATAAAGTAAAATCAGGAAGGACCTTGGTGTGTTTGGCAGATGCCAAATGATTTCCCTCTGCTCTGAAGAGGCTACAGCCAAAACAGAAATGACAGACAAGAGGAAAAAAGCATTCACAGCCAGGCGGATAGAGTAGAGAGATTAAGTAAGTTGCCAAAAGTTGCAGAAGCAGCCTGTGACAAGGAGTGTGGTTTGCATTGGGGTTCTGACCCTATGAAGCTGAGAGCATTTGATAACATCCAGCACCAAGTCAGGAGCTGAATCCTCACTGCTCCAGGATCAAATGCCACCTGCTTGCAGTAACTTGAGGCAAGCCTGGTCTCCAGTGGATGCCATTTTATTTAAAATACAGCAGCAATCAAAATGGGTGAGATTTACCTACGGGAAGTCCAGCGAAGACCTTGACTATGAAAACTTCTGTTACTCCTGGGAACTTCATCAGGCGCAGGATTTCTCTGATGCTGAACATGCTGCCAGCCTGTGATGTGCCTACAGGAGATGATCAGCAATTTATTCACACAGGTTAGAGGCAGGAAACAAGAAACTCTGAGACTCTCTATCACTGTCACCTTTCCAAAAAGGCTTGTGGCTGCAGCACCAGCTCTCTGCTGATGGCAGGAGGCTGGGAGAAGGTGCCAGCTCTGCATGGAGAGGACTCTTGTGAGGCAGTGGGACTGCTTTCTATGCTGGGCCAAACTAATATCCAGCAAGGGTTCATGAACCCATGTTCCCTTTTGATGAGATGCATGGCAAGCACTGAGCTGGAAGCCTGCAATTCTGCATGGCAGAGTGGCCAACAGATAAAGAATAATACTCTTCTACAAGCACAACTTAGGCATTTCAAGTGTTAGCCTTTCAAGGTTGGCAGCTTTTGGCCCTTAAATGCAGCCCCAAGTCCTTTAGCAGTCTTTACAGCATGTCTATTCCCTGTCCCTATTCATTTATCAGAAATACTGACTACTTACTGTGCTCTGTCACGCCGTGGTCTGATGCTGGTTTAGCCTGCAAAGGGATCCAAACCATTGCTATAATGGTATTTAAAAGATTTCCTACCAGCCCAACATATGTAGGAACAAAAACGCTGCAAACAGAAAAAACACAGGTAAGTAAATATAGAAATATCACAAGCAAGACATTTATACCTCCCTCCTGCAAATGCTACAGAAGAGTTTCCATCCTTTCATGGAGGCTTTGAATAGGATCACAGTTTGAAACTGCACCAACAGATGACTATTGCCATCACAACAGTTTATAATTTGCATTAATAATAGGTTGTATAAGTCAAAAATCTATAATATAAATATCAAAATACAATTGTAATGGAATATAATACAATGCTGTGAAAACTGTAAGTGCCAGGGGAAAAGAGCCCCTCTGGGTCTAATAGAGCTTAGAAGTCTTCCCATGGAAAGCACAGCGTCTGTTTTTTGGGATCTATCTGATCTCCAATTTCATTCATCTAAGTATCCTCTCACTGAAACTTCTCGGACAAGTCAAATGAAGTTAGGGAAAGTAAAGAAAGTACTCGAGATGATGTAAGGATGGTAAAATACAGCCCAGCCTAGAGCCAGAACTAAAATCACCGGAGACACAACAGCACTTGAAGAGGAGCTGCTAAATAGAACAAACACCATCTGAAAAATCTTCTGAGCAGGAGAGTAAACAGCACTTTGACTGATGCACCTATTTGCCTCCAAAGGTGCCCCAAACTGAATCAGCATCCCGTCAGCTATCCACCAGAGCCCCAAATGTTGGATCTTTAACAGAAGTGGGGCCACATCCTTAGAGGCAGACACAGTGCACAGCAATGATTAACAGTTGTGCAATGATAAAAAAGGAACAATTAAAACTTATCTGAAAAAACCAAACACAAACCATCTGAAAGTAAATAGACTCAGTAATACATCCTAAGTTATCACCATCCTCTTGAAAGAGATTAGGAAATTACTCCTCCTAGTCTTTAAGGGCATGTGGGAAAATTTCAGACTCTGAAAGGGTTTAACTCTGCCAAACACAGGTGGAGCAAAGTCCAGGGCTGGAAGAATGAAACTCAGGGGAGTTGAGCTGAAAACAAAGGGAGAATCATGTTTGGTTTTTAACAGGGAGAGCAATTATCTACTAAACCAGCTCATTAAAAGTCTCCTCCATCATGGGAACCCTGTTAGTCAAAGGGTTTCATAAAACATGTGCTTAAAAGCGACCACAGGATGCAGGTTTGGGGTGGGAATGCCCAGCGGAAACATCAAAAGCTGATGTCACTGAGGGCACAGGACTAAGTGGTGTCTTGGGGGCACAGAAATCCAAGCACCTTGAGCTGCAGCCTGGATTTCATCAGGGAAGGCTTTGGAGTCTGGGGGTCCATGCAGACTTGAAGGCACCCACACTGTCCCTGCATCCCCAGCAACCTGTGCTGCAAAAACAAGATGCAAAAGGAAGCTGTGAACTGCCCACCAATGCTCCCTGAGAGCCTGATGACAAAAGGACTGCCTCTGGCCTGATTCTTCACTGCTGCTTCCCTTGCCAGACCGTGCTCAATATTTTCCATGGAATTATCAGCAGCACTAATTGTAAAAACCTCAGGTTTCCTCCATGCTAGACAGAGGTGTGGTCTGAATAATTTCTGGAGTATTATTAAAGTTCCAGAGCAAGACAGTCAAGGATTGAGATGCAAACAACTGAGAACAGCATCAAAGAGCAAGTACCTAAAGATATACATACACACACACACATACGTACTCCCTCTAATAGCAACAGCAAAAATCCCAGATGAATATTTTAATTCTCATTAATTATTATTAAAAGCAACAAAGTCAGATAATATCTTCCTGCAAATGGACTTAGTGCAATAGTTTAGACCTGCTGCCTTCCATGCTGCTAATTACCCTGGACCACAAAATTAGTCATTTACTGGGTCATTATTCTTTATTTTTAGTTCAGTAGGTTGCCACTTTCTGGTTTCAAAGTACGTGCCAAACTGTTCCCAAACAACCAAAATCAACTTTTTGAGCCCAAATTTTTTTTTTATCCAAGAAATCTGGAATTTCTACCTTGGGACTCAGCTACTTTGCTCTTATTTCTTACCAATGTGATGAGGAATAAATGCTACAGACCAGGGCAGCTGAGCTAAAGGCAGGACATGCATGCTGTCCCCTCAGGGGACCCAAAGGTTGGGGGGAGGAATGACTCCTGCATTGGCAGCTCCTGCTGTGCAAGGCTTGGCTGACAGGCACTCAGGTTTTAATGATTTTTAAGCTTTAGGCATGAAATTTCATCCCTGCAGGTATCAGCAGGAGTCCTGAATTCCATCTTGCCTGTCTGCCTTGGCAGGAGGAAGTTTCACCAGCAGTATGAAGGCAAGGGAGACACATAAAGCTGGTTGCACCCCTGGGACTTTTTCCCATCCTCTTTTCCCTTCCTGACCTCCCTCTCATCCCTCCTGGTTGTCCACAAACAGCCATGTGGAGCCAGAGCAAGCCCTGCCAAAACCAGGAGCAGATTTCCTGAGCGGGGCGGAAGAAGAAGGGACGCGGGCAGGTCTGATCCCATTAAATTACAGGGAACAAATGGGAGCAGCAGCTTTGGCAGCTGAGATCATTGTGTGGCCTCTTCCAGCTTCTCACTGATTAATAGAGGTTAAGAGCTTTTACTGTCCTGGGCTTTATGGCCAAAACAACCCCAGTAATTTTATCTGCATACTTGGATGTTACTTGTATTTCCTTTGTTTCTCTTGCATCTGGAGAGACCAGTCCCTTGCTGAGTTTTGCCAGCAGCCTTCCTGGCCTGGGCTTTTTCTCTTGTAAATCTCCTCTTAGGCTGTCACCTAAAATCTCAGCTGCCAGGTCTTCTTGGTGTGTTTGCAGTCTTGCTGGGAAAGGAAGGAACAAAATGCATCACCCTGCCCTGCAGGGAACTGATGTCCCCTGGGGTCCTGCTGCCGGGAGGGCACAGGGCATTCCTCTGCAGAGAACTCACCTTGAGAGCTGACCTTGGCAGAGGAGTCATTTTCCCAGTTTTTGCCAGGAAGAGCAGCCTGAGCTTGCCCTGACTTAAAGCTTTCAGGGAAATAAGAAGAAAACATGAGCAGAGGGACTGAGCCCACATTAGCCAAATTCTGCTTAACAAAACCTCTCCTTTCAATTTTCCTGAGGCCAAGTGTGGTGGATGCATTAAGAGCATCCACTAAAAGAGTTCTAAAGGGTTTCAAAAAGCAGGATGGTGGGCCCAGGCCACACTTGCCATGGATGTTAAGGTGTGGCAAGGTACAAAGCTCACTTGGTAGCCTGTGGCCACGGATAAGGAACAAGTGGCTGACAGCTGGAATCGTCCATCTGGAAACTCCATCCTTAGTGCTGGTGGGAAAGTAGAACTGATGATGAAAACATTAATAGCAATGTCATGGTAGACACATTAAGCCTAAAGAAAATATTAACATTCAAAGCCAACCAAATTCCAGGAGGAGGATTACTTTCTTCCCATCTCACACTTAACCAGCCTCTGCAGTTACTTGCAGGTGACTGTAAATCCCAACGTGCACCACACTCTGCTTCACAACCTGCTCCCATCAGGGTCTCTAAGTATGAGGAAAACAAGTGCAAGCAGGGTTCAGTTTCTGAATCAAGATGTGGTGCAGTAACACAGAGCTCCCAGAGGCTCCTCAACTCCTGGAAATGATTTTTTTTTTTTTTTTCTGTGGCTCTGTCCTGAAGTTTAGATGCCCTGAAGCACCTGAAAAATCTGGTGAAGTTTCCAGCAAATGCAGTTCTTGGAAAGTGGGGCCTGGCCAAACAAATAGATGTGGGTGTATATACACATAGACATACATATATATCTGTACTAACACACGTGCAGAGCATTTCCCAGCAGCTTTGAAGCAATGCTTGCAGCAAAACTTCCATGAAAACTTCAATCCCATGGAGGCACGTGCACCAAGTGGAGATCAGGCACTGGCACAGGAGCAGGAGAAAAACCACTGACCACACGTTTGCAGACAGGTATGACTTCCAGCTGACAGAAAAGGGCATCTGAAGAGATGTCCTGGTGCTACCTGGTGTCAGCTGCAGTCCCCAGACAGTGCTGAGGGAGGATGGAGCCTCCTGCTTCCACCACCAAGGAAGGTGACAATGAACCAATAAGTGACACAGTTTTGGGTGCCAGCCCAAATGCCAGTCCTTGCTCTGAGCTTGCTGGGCTGTGTTTCCCATCTTTGGTTTCCTGGGGCAGTCCCATGAAGGTCCCTATGGGTTGCTGCCAGCCAGGAGGCTGTTTTCAGGCTGCCTGTGCACGGTATCAATTGCTTTCTGATTAACATTCCAGCCACAGAGCTCTGCCCTGCAAAGCCCAGGAGAAAAAACATGTGTGTGTGTAATTGCACAATTAAATGGTGCTTCAATACAGTGATTCTTTGGAGGAGGAAGCAGTGCCCAAGGATTCCCTAAGGATTAAAGGATCAATGTGCATTTCGGCAGTGAATGGGATTGTGTTTGTTTTCTTTCTCTTTTTCTTGATAAAGTCAAAGTTGAACATGGATAGAGCACAAATTGTTTTTTAGTGACTCACTCCTACTTCAGAACTGGGCTGCATAAAGCTAGCATTCATAGATGGCCCAGATTCCTTACAGAGCTCTGGAAGGACTCTCAAAACATTTCTTTGATTGCAGTCAGGCCACACTATCCACTCACACCCTTCGAGGGGCACCTATGGATAAAAACCAGCTGGTGAGTTAAAAGGAAAAAACAAACAAAAAGCTGAGGTGATAAATAAAAGTTCAGGTGAACCCACGACACCAAACCACGCTCTCCAATGAAGTTTTTGGTCCATAAGAAAGTGAGCAGTGGCCACTGTGTTCCTGATAATTTAGTGATGCAAAAGCTTAGTGCATAACTTATTGTCAAGTAGTGGTAATATCATTCACAGAATCACAGAATGGTCATGGTTGGAAAAGACCTCTGAGAGAGCTGAAGAAACTTTGGTTTACTGTCTTGACTATGATTTCTGAATGTATTACATCTTTGACCCACCATGGTCTGGCCTGTGTTTTAGAGTTCCCTCTCAAAGACAAAAAAAGCAAGCAGAAAATTTCACCAAAGCTGCTTCTTGAACTTCCTTTGAGGTCCCTTCCAACCCCTGACTTCATGATTCTGTGATTTTTAGTGAAACAAAACCACAAAAGCCTCCATCGAAAAAAGGTTTTTTGAGCCTCAGAAAATTTCACATGTTTCCTACACGTTCATTCAAACATACAGAAGTAGTCAGGCTTCCACAGCCCAGGGCAAGAAATAGTACAACAACACAAATAAATACAGGCAGCCAAGTGCTCAGCAGACTTCAAGGCAGCCCTGCTGGGGAAGGGCAGCCAGTACCACCCATCACATCATCTGTGCCCTTCAGAGGAAAACAAAGCAGGCCCCAAACCCTCCTTTCTGAATTTCCCACTCCCTGGCCACAAGGATAAAAAAACATCCCACAAAGGCATGAATAAACAGGGCAGGAGTCTTTGGCTCTGGCTCTCCTGTGGAGCAAATGCCCCTGTGCTGGGTGTGTGTGCAGTGAGAAGTGCAGGGTCATGCCAGCTGAAGGAATGGTAAATCCCAAGTGGAAACAAACACAGGCTCTGAAAGGCATGTGCCAGAGAGAGATGCCCTTTCTCCCTTGCTTCTTCATGGTCAGGCACTACTTCACGAGAGGGAGGACAAACTGGCTGGGACAGATCACCCATATTGTCCTGTAGCCCTTTGTCACAGTTTTAGACAGCAAGGAGAGAGTGACAGATGCTCTCTGGTATTCCCCACTACCCTCCCGAGGGGTGATGATGAGCAGCAGGAAGAGGAAAGAGTTCACTGCACTGATGCAACTGGAAACCATGACCAGAGTCTCCTTCTTGGCACATATATTTTAGATGAGGTGCAGCAGAAGTTTACTGCTGCTGCTTCAGGGGGAGTAGGAGGCTCTTTTTCACTTTGGTGAACTTGACATCGTTGCAGGCTGTCCAAGGAGGTGGTGAGAGTTCATATCCACACCCTCCACAGAGCCCCTCACAGGGTGAGAATGAGTCACCAGCAGACAAGTGCTCATTCAACTGAGGATTTCCAGTGGCAGCTACAGCTGGAAAATTCGGGTGGTGGGAAAGGAAAAGGAGATGAGAGGGGGCTTCCCTCAGAATGGGGTGAAGGAGGGATGCTGCAGACTGGCACTGGTGCCTTAGCAGGGATGCAGTGACAGGGGCATACTGGAGCTGCTGTGTTCTGGGGACATGAGGTGTGGGAGTTTATGGCTGTCCCCAAAGGCATCAGAGCTACCTGTGGCTTATGTTCCCTTAAGGGATATTTGCCCCTCTGTGTGTCACCAACCCAGCACAAGGAGGGTTACTGGTGGGACTTGACCCTCAGCTTTGATTAAACAACATTTTAGGGCAGTGTGGGGCATTGAATAAAACCACTTGGGCTTCTTCCACAGGGAAAATCCTCCTTTGGCAAAGCTCCTCATGGAAGCAGTGAATGGCTAAGGCTGGGTGTCCATCAGGGGCTCTACAGCAAGGAGGCTGCCTGTCCCCCCAAGGAGGCTGCCTGTCCCCCCACAGCCACCTGTGGAAAATCCCAGAGGATTTTCCAGAGGAAATCCCAGCAATGCAAAGCAGCTGGAACTAAGCAGCCCCTGCCACAGCCCCAGCTCAAGCATGGCAGATGCCACCAGCAGGACCTGAAGGGGATGCCTGGGGGAGGATGCTAATTCCCAGGCAGCTGAAGCAGCCTGCCTGTGTGTGCCAGCCCATCCCCTGAGCAATTCTGTAGGACTTGGCTAATTGCCAGCAGAGGCCTATCAGTTACACTTCAATAAGGACGTGGGAGGATTTGAATGCTTCACCCATAATCCTCCGCTAATTTCCAGTGTCATTTATTCCCGGGTGAAATTTTTTCTGCTGAAAAGACCCTCAATATTTCAAAATATTGAGCTTTGCTAATTCAAAGCTTACACTCCTCTCTCTCAGCCTTGCTTCGCCCTGTTGCATGGCACAGAAAGTCCCTCTGGCACCTCAGTGTCCCCAACACCTGCACATTTCTATGCCTTTATAGCAAAGGGTGGAATAAGCAGCACTCCCCAAAAGATTTTAGCCAGCTGGCTGGCCAAGGTGTTGCTTGCCTCAGGGTACAGNATGGCCTGACATGCACTCTGCCTGCATTTTGGCACATTTTCTTGTGTACAGTATATTTTTATAAATGTATACGTATTTTTTTTTTTAACGTCTCATAACTTTCTCTGTGTCAGCTGTCCAGCATCTTGGTGAAGATGCCTGATCCTTGGTGAAGTCTGGAGACACCAGATTGGTTTGACAACTCTGTGCATCATAATAATAATAATAATCACATTCTCTAATTAACAAGAGACAGATGAAGCCCTGTGCCACGTTCTAGGAGATATTTACAGGACAGAGAACCTTGGAACAACCACATGACTTCAAACCAGGGAGAGATCTACAAGAGGAACCTGGTTTCAGCAGTCAGGACTAAGCAGTTTGCACATAAAAAGGATGCAAAAATTCCCTCTTGTTGTAGCCAGTAAGAAATTTTATCCACTCAGGCTGCTAATTCTTAAGTCTTTTCAGAATTGGCTTCTGCCTTAGGACATCAGAATTCCTCACTCAGCCCTGAAAAGCACTTACTAAGCATTTATTAAGCTTAGGATTGATGTTGCACATGTCATGGATCACTGGCGTGTTAAAAGTTTATCAATTCCCTGCTTACAAATCACCCAAGCTGTGTTTTGCTCAGCAGAAGTGAGAGCTCTTGAACTTTCTTTGTGTGTTTTGCATTTCTGTCACCTCGCCCAGACAAGAAGGGATTTTCTCCTACAACACACAGATGGGTGCAGACCACCTGGTCCCAGACTTGAGGCTCTCCTGGGATGCAGGCAGCAACCATCAGAGGGGAAACACAGCACTGAAGAGGTTAACAGAGTTTGGCCTTCCCCTTGTGACCTTTCCCAGCCATCTCCAGGAGGGTTTAACCCTCTGGCAACAAGGATTCTACAGCAAAAAGCCATCAAAAGTGCTGCACACACCTCTCGTAGGTGTCATCCACCTCCCTGGTTTAACTTTTCATCAGGGTTCAGAGCATTTATGAGCTGCACAGACATCTGAAACCTCCTTCCAGGCTGCCCCTTCTCCTGGAGCTTGATCTGAGGGCAAGGAGTGGAAACTCAAAACAAAGAGTAAATGAAAACAAGTTCTCCCAAGTGTAAGCCACACATATTTTTCATAGTTCCTTGGCTGATTTTACTCCCTTTCTCCTGCTCATTCTGCAATTTTTTTCTTCTTCTTTTTCTCTACTCCCTGCCTCGATAACAATAAAATCAAAGGGTCAGGAGGGGGGGGGATAAAAAAAAAATTAAAATTGGAAAAGAAAAAAAAAAGTTACTCCATCAAGAATACTTTGCCCTGTGTCAGGGATCTGCCCACTGTCAATGGATGGATGAGGCAAGGGTGGTCTTGTCTCCTACTAGATGCCCATCATATCTGTGATGGAAAACCCCTTCAAACACTGCTGCTTGCTCTAGGTTCTGTAGGTAGAACTGTTACTGGATGGCCCCAAACATCTGGAAAGTTTGGCTTTACGTCAAGGTCTGATCTGAGCTATCCTAGAAATTCCAGTTTTGTCTGGCCCAGAACTTGTTGGCCACCTGCAGAATGGAAATGGGAGTGGAAACTTATCACTGCAGGACAGGGGGAGCTGGGAGTGAGTATTAGGGAAGATGCTTTGAGCTCCTCAGGCTGCTTCCCAGCTGGCAGGAATCTGGCTCAGCTGCAAGGCAGTCAGTGGAACCACACAGATTCATAGCACCAAAGAGTCAAGCCTTTTTCAGGAAAGTCCATGGCACTCCAGGATTTAATGGACACCTGACAGAAAACTTGACATTTATTAAAATGCAATAGGTCTATGCCTTTAGCTTACAGTGGGAGGGCATTCCCAGAATCATAGAATTGGCTGGGTTGGAAGGGACCTCAGAGATCATCAAGTCCAACCCTTGATCCACTACTGCTGTGGTTACTAGACCATGGCACTGAGTGCCACATCCAGTCTCTTTTTAAATATCTCCAGGGATGGAGAATCCACCACTTCCCTGGGCAGCCCATTCCAATGTCTGATCACCCTCTCTATAAAGAAATTCTTTCTAATATCCAACCTAAACCTCCCCTGGCACAACTTGAGACCATGCCCTCTTGTCTTGCTGGTAGGTGCCTGGGAAAAGAGACCAACCCCCCCCCTGGCTCCAACCTCCTTTCAGGGAGTTGTAGAGAGTGATGAGGTCTCCCCTGAGCCTCCTCTTCTCCAGGCTGAACAGCCCCAGCTCCCTCAGCCTCTCCTCATAGGATCTGTGCTCCAGTCCCTTCNGGTGCTTCAATACAGTGATTCTTTGGAGGAGGAAGCAGTGCCCAAGGATTCCCTAAGGATTAAAGGATCAATGTGCATTTCGGCAGTGAATGGGATTGTGTTTGTTTTCTTTCTCTTTTTCTTGATAAAGTCAAAGTTGAACATGGATAGAGCACAAATTGTTTTTTAGTGACTCACTCCTACTTCAGAACTGGGCTGCATAAAGCTAGCATTCATAGATGGCCCAGATTCCTTACAGAGCTCTGGAAGGACTCTCAAAACATTTCTTTGATTGCAGTCAGGCCACACTATCCACTCACACCCTTCGAGGGGCACCTATGGATAAAAACCAGCTGGTGAGTTAAAAGGAAAAAACAAACAAAAAGCTGAGGTGATAAATAAAAGTTCAGGTGAACCCACGACACCAAACCACACTCTCCAATGAAGTTTTTGGTCCATAAGAAAGTGAGCAGTGGCCACTGTGTTCCTGATAATTTAGTGATGCAAAAGCTTAGTGCATAACTTATTGTCAAGTAGTGGTAATATCATTCACAGAATCACAGAATGGTCATGGTTGGAAAAGACCTCTGAGAGAGCTGAAGAAACTTTGGTTTACTGTCTTGACTATGATTTCTGAATGTATTACATCTTTGACCCACCATGGTCTGGCCTGTGTTTTAGAGTTCCCTCTCAAAGACAAAAAAAGCAAGCAGAAAATTTCACCAAAGCTGCTTCTTGAACTTCCTTTGAGGTCCCTTCCAACCCCTGACTTCATGATTCTGTGATTTTTAGTGAAACAAAACCACAAAAGCCTCCATCGAAAAAAGGTTTTTTGAGCCTCAGAAAATTTCACATGTTTCCTACACGTTCATTCAAACATACAGAAGTAGTCAGGCTTCCACAGCCCAGGGCAAGAAATAGTACAACAACACAAATAAATACAGGCAGCCAAGTGCTCAGCAGACTTCAAGGCAGCCCTGCTGGGGAAGGGCAGCCAGTACCACCCATCACATCATCTGTGCCCTTCAGAGGAAAACAAAGCAGCCCCCAAACCCTCCTTTCTGAATTTCCCACTCCCTGGCCACAAGGATAAAAAAACATCCCACAAAGGCATGAATAAACAGGGCAGGAGTCTTTGGCTCTGGCTCTCCTGTGGAGCAAATGCCCCTGTGCTGGGTGTGTGTGCAGTGAGAAGTGCAGGGTCATGCCAGCTGAAGGAATGGTAAATCCCAAGTGGAAACAAACACAGGCTCTGAAAGGCATGTGCCAGAGAGAGATGCCCTTTCTCCCTTGCTTCTTCATGGTCAGGCACTACTTCACGAGAGGGAGGACAAACTGGCTGGGACAGATCACCCATATTGTCCTGTAGCCCTTTGTCACAGTTTTAGACAGCAAGGAGAGAGTGACAGATGCTCTCTGGTATTCCCCACTACCCTCCCGAGGGGTGATGATGAGCAGCAGGAAGAGGAAAGAGTTCACTGCACTGATGCAACTGGAAACCATGACCAGAGTGTCCTTCTTGGCACATATATTTTAGATGAGGTGCAGCAGAAGTTTACTGCTGCTGCTTCAGGGGGAGTAGGAGGCTCTTTTTCACTTTGGTGAACTTGACATCGTTGCAGGCTGTCCAAGGAGGTGGTGAGAGTTCATATCCACACCCTCCACAGAGCCCCTCACAGGGTGAGAATGAGTCACCAGCAGACAAGTGCTCATTCAACTGAGGATTTCCAGTGGCAGCTACAGCTGGAAAATTCGGGTGGTGGGAAAGGAAAAGGAGATGAGAGGGGGCTTCCCTCAGAATGGGGTGAAGGAGGGATGCTGCAGACTGGCACTGGTGCCTTAGCAGGGATGCAGTGACAGGGGCATACTGGAGCTGCTGTGTTCTGGGGACATGAGGTGTGGGAGTTTATGGCTGTCCCCAAAGGCATCAGAGCTACCTGTGGCTTATGTTCCCTTAAGGGATATTTGCCCCTCTGTGTGTCACCAACCCAGCACAAGGAGGGTTACTGGTGGGACTTGACCCTCAGCTTTGATTAAACAACATTTTAGGGCAGTGTGGGGCATTGAATAAAACCACTTGGGCTTCTTCCACAGGGAAAATCCTCCTTTGGCAAAGCTCCTCATGGAAGCAGTGAATGGCTAAGGCTGGGTGTCCATCAGGGGCTCTACAGCAAGGAGGCTGCCTGTCCCCCCAAGGAGGCTGCCTGTCCCCCCACAGCCACCTGTGGAAAATCCCAGAGGATTTTCCAGAGGAAATCCCAGCAATGCAAAGCAGCTGGAACTAAGCAGCCCCTGCCACAGCCCCAGCTCAAGCATGGCAGATGCCACCAGCAGGACCTGAAGGGGATGCCTGGGGGAGGATGCTAATTCCCAGGCAGCTGAAGCAGCCTGCCTGTGTGTGCCAGCCCATCCCCTGAGCAATTCTGTAGGACTTGGCTAATTGCCAGCAGAGGCCTATCAGTTACACTTCAATAAGGACGTGGGAGGATTTGAATGCTTCACCCATAATCCTCCGCTAATTTCCAGTGTCATTTATTCCCGGGTGAAATTTTTTCTGCTGAAAAGACCCTCAATATTTCAAAATATTGAGCTTTGCTAATTCAAAGCTTACACTCCTCTCTCTCAGCCTTGCTTCGCCCTGTTGCATGGCACAGAAAGTCCCTCTGGCACCTCAGTGTCCCCAACACCTGCACATTTCTATGCCTTTATAGCAAAGGGTGGAATAAGCAGCACTCCCCAAAAGATTTTAGCCAGCTGGCTGGCCAAGGTGTTGCTTGCCTCAGGGTACAGAGCATCATAGAATCATAGAATTGTCTGGGTTGGAAGGGACCTCAGAGATCATCAAGTCCAACCCTTGATCCACTACTGCTGTGGTTACTAGACCATGGCACTGAGTGCCACATCCAGTCTCTTTTTAAATATCTCCAGGGA
>JAAWXA010000027.1:10876511-10918829 GCA_038090715.1 Florisuga fusca
CCTCTAATATCCAACCTAAACCTCCCCTGGCACAACTTGAGACCATGCCCTCTTGTCTTGCTGGTAGTTGCCTGGGAAAAGAGACCAACCCCCCCCTGGCTCCAACCTCCTTTCAGGGAGTTGTAGAGAGTGATGAGGTCTCCCCTGAGCCTCCTCTTCTCCAGGCTGAACAGCCCCAGCTCCCTCAGCATCTCCTCATAGGATCTGTGCTCCAGTCCCTTCACCAGCCTGGTTGCCCTCCTTTGGACCTGCTCCAGCACCTCAATCTCCTTCCTGACCTGAGGGGCCCAGAACTGGACACAGTACTAGGCTGGGACATGTGCTGTTTGAGCTCCCTGTGGATGATCTGGAGCAGCAGAGAGGAAAGTTTGCTGAAGATAAGCAACTGCAAGAGCCCTGGGGACACCAGGGGACAGGGGGAACTGGATATGGCCCTTCCAGGGCTGAGGGTGTGGGCAGTGAGGTGACAGCTGAAAGTCAGTGCTGATTAAATTTAAAGTGATGCATCCAGGGAAACCCAGTCTTAAAAACATATGAACTGATGGTTTCTGAACTGTTTATTATTGCTCAGGAGTGAGACCTTCAGACTGTCACAGACTACTCCACAAAACTATCAGAATCAGTGCTGAGCTAACCAAACATCAGGGAGTACCATAAAAAAAATGGCAAGTGAACAGAAAATGAGACCATTGTATAAATCCCTGATTCACCAGCACTGTGAATTGTGCATAAAATCCTGTTTGTCTCCTCTCAAAAAGGTATCTAAGAAGTGGGATAGGCTCAGAGGATGGCAACAGGGACAACTCATGGCAACTGGTTTTATGCCTGAGGAGGCTGAGAGCCTTCACCCTGGGAAGGAGATGCCCAAGGGACATCTCATAAAGGTCCCCAAGTTTGTGAGGGACTTGAAGCAGGGGGTTAGGGAGTGACTGACACGGTCATTTCCACTACAAGAACTGGGAAACACAAAATGAAGCTGTCAGACACCTTCACAACAAAGGGCAAGGCCTAATTCTTCCCACAACATGTAGCATGTCAGTGAAGTTTGTTGCTGCTCTTGTTGTGGAAGCAAAAGGTTTGGGGGAGCCTGGGTGAGCACTTGCAAGAATGATCCATGGAAAGTTACTGAAGAGTCACTCATTCTCTCATTCATGTCAGGAAATCCCCTGAGATGAAAGTAGTTGGAGGCTGGAAAAGTAATTGGTGAAGCATTATGCAAGTTTGTCCCACTCCTTCTCTTCCCTAGGCTTCTTAGGATTCTTACTGAGGAAAGGATTTCAGAACATATTGAGATTCAAGCACAATTTCCTTCCCTTCAGCAGGAAACAAAATCCTGTCTTCCATCTCACTTATTTCACAAATCAGACAGGCTTGCTTTCCTCATTCCCTGGAAAACACTGGGTTATTCCTCCAATCCTTAAACATTCCAGATAATAATTAATAACCACAACTCTTACTTTGCACTGGAAGCCCTCAGCTGGTACAAGGTTAATCTTATATTTCAGTCCAAGAAACTTTCATGTATCTTATCAAGTGACTGCTTAATGTGAGACAAAGATGCAATCACCCATCTCCATGGATTTTTCTGTCTTTCTTTTGGATACTTCAACCACACAAAGCATTGATAGCTCTTTGGGCTCCACTCCATGTTCTTCTTCATGGCGGCAAAGCTTTTAAGCAATTACATTTTTTTTTTTTTTTTTAATTAAGCAACAAAATTTGCTTTTCCAAGCTTGGAACGTGGTAAGTGATTAAAACACTCCATTTGGGTGTGTCTCTGGGTAAGGACTCCCACACACAGACTGGTTAGAAGGTGAGCAGTGCTTGCTAGACTACCTGGTGACTCACTACCAAACACATCATTAATCAGATGTTACAGCATGTCTGACTTCATCCAGTGCTGGAGGTGGTGTGAAATAATCTTTGAATGAGTTCAAGCTTTTTTGAGCTTTTATGAGGTTACAAGGCTTCACACTCCAGAAGACTCAGCTGGGTAGGAAACTGGAGGATTTGCTGTAGTACCAGAGACTGCACTCCTGGCATGTCAGCTCTTGGCACATGGCAGTGGCTTTGGAGGATCCTCAAGCTTGGCACCAGCTGGAGTTGTTACCTCCCACCAATTGCCATGTGCTCACTCACTCAGGGCTGGCTCAAAGCAAGACGTGGGCAGAGATGAATTTTGCTGCCCAAGAATGAAGGGTGGGGTCTGGTGAGTTCCTGCAGGGGGAAGGGATAAGATTTGGCTGGGAAAGAAAGCACAAAGAGACCTCTGGTAAGCCAGAGCTGCCTTTGCTGGCACTCAAGGGGACAGGTGGTGACTGCTACTTCTGAGAAGACCTCTCCCATCTTCCAAAAGCAGACAGTGACACCAGGTGCTCTGCATTTTCTCAGTGAGCATCCTTCCCCACTCTGGCACAAGCCCATGGGTGGCCAGGTTGATGCTGCAGGCAGCATGCAGATGCAGCAGTGCACGGAGGTGGCCCAGTGTTGGTCTGCCACTGGACTCAACCTCTTTCCTCTCCTAATCCCTTTTTCAAGCAGGGCACAGGTGAGGCTATTGCCATGATCCGAGAGAGCAGTCCTTGTGCCATGGAAAAGGAAGGGCTCCCTCCACACCCCACAGCCCAAGGCTAAGGATGACATCAGCAGCAAAGGCTTGGACTCGCCGAGTCTGACACTGACATTTTGGTCTCTTCCCAGGCACGTGAATGACACTTTAAAACGACCTAATCCCTGGTGAAACGAGTTACTTCTTTACCTTGAGGTAAGTAACTGTAAATGCAGCACCAGGCAGAGGTAGAGAAGAGACTGAGCTTGCTGAGGAACAAGTAGTGGCAGCCAACACCTCCTACCTCGAGGTGTGAAAAATCCTGCTGAGCTGCAATCAAGGGATCCAGCATCTTTTGTCTAATAAAACCATGCAATAAAAGAGGAGACGTGAGGGCTAATTTTGTACAGGAAGCAATGTTGGAACACTAATACCCAAAAGTCACAAATAAAACTTTTCACATGTCAGGTGGAAGGTTTTCCAGCATCCTGCTCTAACCTCGTTGGTTGCACAACAGCCTGCAAACCACCCTTTCTCCAGCAAAGACAGAGCCTGAGGGATGTGGTGCATCTGATTTGATTCCATGAAGCACTTGACCCCAGAAGGAGGGATCTGCATGAGAAGAGTGAGTCACCCCATTGCAATAATGGGCAAAACCATTAATGAGAGGTACAGAGTTTGCTTGCTTGGGCAGGCTTTGTGTGCTCAAACCAGGAGTGCTCTCATGTTACTATATTTACTGAACTCCCCCAATTAAGTATTTTGTTTCTCTCACTCCATAATGACAATGGTTTCTCCGTGTTAAATATATTCAGAAAGGAGGTTGTTCTGTGTTTCATATTTGACAATTGTCAAAGTTTTCTCCCCTGCACAGGTTGTAGGACAACTGCTGGCCAGGGAACAGCTAAGAAACTTCACAGCAAATGATGTATTTTCAACTGCTTTGTTGGGACAGCAGAAAACAATTGGTTTGGGTTAAAAAGCACATTCACTGTTAACTGAAGTTGCTTTGCACTTTTTAAAGCAACGAATTGAAAACACATTTCGTGTACTTCATCCTGGTCAGATGTAACAGCAGGGTCTTCTCTGCATCTCACCTATTTCAGGGGGTCTCAGCATTGCCAAAGCCCTGCACCAGAACATCCTTTCCCCACAGACCTGGCCCAGTGGCTGCATTTGAAGCTCTGCCTAACACACCTTTGCTCTCTGGTGGAGGCGTTCCCCTTAGGCAGAAAAAGCATTTTGTTCCTTCCCTGCACCCTGTTTCATCTTGGCCCCACGACTGAGACCACCTACAGGGCTGCCAATTACTCTCTGCATTATGCTGAACTGGTGTTTATGGGAGCCCTGGGTGGGAACCACATCTTAGGCAGCCTCAGGGGCAGCCTCTCCACCCAGCCCCACGCCTGCAAGCAGAACCCTGCACCCTTCCCCACCAACTGATGGCAACTGCAGCCAACCCTATGGACTCGGGTGGAAAACTGGCACAGGCAGGGTGTTTACTGTGTTTTCAGTTGTGCTTAATTGCAAATTAGCAGCTGGAAACAAGGAAGGGGGAGCAGTGTGTGAGCGAGCAGCCAGGTGCCTGCAGAGGAGTTCAGAAACCTCTGATGATGTATTTCTGGAGGTTCAATGAGTGAAGCATTGGCCTGGCTCCACACTTGGGGTTTGCTGTACCTAGAAGATGAACATTTCAAGCCTCTTGCAAGAGCCAGAGGCCACATCCTTCTTTGGCACCCTTGTGTTGTACAAGGGAGATGCTGCAAGTGCATCAATGGGCTGTGTTCTCTGACAGATGGCAGCAGCAGTGATTTTAGACTGGTGCTGCTGATATCCTGAAGCCTTGCAGGAGCTGACTGCTTTCAGGGCATCAAATGTGTCTGCATAAACAGACAAACTGGCTGATGAGGAAATTACCTTTTGAGGTGACTAGTGGGTTGTTGGGTTTTTTGTTTTGGTTTTTTTTTTTTTTCAGTGCAGAAGGAAAAAAAAACTTAGTGTTTTCATTTGACTTCAATTTGATTTTCAGCAGAGGCAAAACATGAAAACTTGGATTTCGATGTGCTGTCAAGCCTGTTAGACATGCATCTGTACAGCACCAGGAAAATACTAGGGTGTCCCAAGTGCAGGGATCCCCAGACTCAAATCCACATCAGGCCTGGCAATAGTCCTTGTATAAGTTTCCTCTTCTTAGATACAGAGTCAGACCTGATACCATCAGCACCTGAAAAACACCCCCTATTTTAAATCTCACAGTTTATCTTCATAACATCCTCATAAGGGTGGCAGTGGCACATACATACACCCCATACATACTAACAAGAAAAGGAAGCACAGCAAACCTAAGTGCCCCAATAAGGTCCCATAATGATAGAAAAAAAAAAAAAAAGCCTTAAAATTCAGGTCTCTCACATGCAGGTTTAGTACTCAACTCAGTGGACCACACTTTTCCTCTCCTTTTTCTTTTCCTTGCATCCCCCCAAAGCCTTTCCTGGTGTCCCAGCCACAACATGGATGCAGTGGGAACCCAGAACCCATCGTGCAGCACTGCCTATTACAGCACCATTGAGGGGAGAAGGCCATTTAGCTCACACATGTAGATTTTTGAAGTGTATCCCTGTTACCTCTTTCAAGAAATCCTCCTGAGGAGCTTTGTAATCGTGTGCTGGTGTTGCCTGGCCCAGCTTCCCCAGAACCAGGTGGTCCAGAAAGAGGATTTGCCTGAGGATGCATTGTGGAGCCCTGATTCAATTAAAGCACGAATTTGGGTCAGTGGAAACTTGTCTGGGGAAGGAGTGATTAAAAAACCACAGGGTCTAAGGAAAACAAACCGTGCAGATCCTGAGGAATTAGCAAGAAATGCTGCAACCCCAGCTGCACCAGGGAAACCTCATGGAAACAGGGCAGGAAAAGATCAACTGGGAGCATCCCAGAAAAGAAGCCAAGCCAGTAAGAGCTGAAAATAACCTACAGGATCAGGCCTAGCATCATTAGTTTGATATGTGGGCTGCCAAAACCCATCCAAATGGCCCCCTAGCCATAGTCCAGATATGAATTAGCAGCAGGAAAAGACTTGACATTGATTGCTCTTTAGTTAGTCAGTGAATAGAAGCCACTGAGGAAAAAAGATTGTGTGAGTTTGGTACTAACATCTTTATCTTTAATCCCTGCTTCAGATCAAGGCTAGCAGTTAAACTGGCCTCAAAGGCAATTTTTCACTAACTGACACAAACTCAGCCCAACTTACTGTATTTCAACTACAATAATAATGAAATTTCCTAAAAGCAAAACATTACAGCATTGGAAGGCTTTTGGGGTATTCTTTTTGGGTTGCTTTAAGTCTGGTTAATATTAGCCTTTAATTTCTTCCACAAACCTCTTTCTCGTAAAATCTGAACATGACCAAAAAAGAGCAGAGTACTGAAAGCTCACTAAACATGGAAAAAATGATCCCAGGGGAACTATGAAAGCCATCTGCCTGAGACTCCCTCTGTGCTCATCCTGCAGACAGGAACAGCAAGAAACTGATGTCCTGGTGGCAAACCCAAATAAAGTGGCAAACCCTGGGCTGGGCTGGTATCAAAAGAAACCACACATCCAGCCATCCAGAAAGCTTGTTTAGCTAAGAGGATATTAGCCCCTAGGCTAGCCAAGACTTTGTTGGTTGGAAAATCCCAATCATGAGTGCTAGCTCCAAAAAAAAAAGAAAAATGGGAATGGGGAAAGATTGAGCAGGACAAGCCTGAACATGTTCATTTTGTCCTTCCTTTGTTACAATTATATCCGCATTCCTCAGAGCAAAAGGCAGTTCAAAGAGACAATAAATCCTTTTTTAGTCTTAGGCTTTGCAGGAACGTCACTGAAACGGAACTGAAGTGGTTCCCAGAGATAAGGCAACAAAGGAAATGAAACCCTTCCCTACAGCTACCCTTTGGTGAAATATCAGCAGGGAAGTAGAGGTGCTGCTTCAGATGTAACTGCAGTTTTCACCTGAGGAAATTCAACCAGATTAATTTAGAATACTGCTCCTCAGTGTCAGCAACTGCTTCCTCCCATTGCATTGCAGGAATATTAGCTTCTAAGTTAGCTCATACTGACTGCATTTTATGGGATGGGCAGTATCTTATTGCCAGGAAAAGCGACTCCAGTTTGGGGTACAACTTGATGAATGCTTCAGTTTAGGTTCTGAGAAATTTGGGCTGAAGACCATTGGGTGACTTTGGGGCAAGTAAAGCATGAGGGAGGGACCAGCTAGGGCAGGCACCAAACAGGAGGTTTCAACAGCTTTTTTTAAACCCTGCATTTGGGCACTAAAGAACAGGCCAAAGGAGGGTCAGCTGCACAACAAAGAAAAGAAACAGAGCTGAGAGGCAGGGCAGGAAGAACCCTCTGCTCAGGATGGACCTGCAAGCTCCCCAAGGTTGTACCCACCCCATACTGTCCCCTTCCCCAACCAAATCAAGCCAAACCAAAGGTGTGTGACCTAACAATGCCACAGGGAGCAATTCAAGTGGAAAGGTGAAAATAATTGGATTTGTAACTAAACCCATCCAGCCTGAGACTGAACTATTTGACAGCTACAATCCTACACATGGATGGGACAGGCAGAAATAAAAGACCCCATCACCTATTACCATCAAAATTCTACCCTGGCAGACACCATCAAGTGCTTACATTAAAATGTGGCTAAGAAATGAAATGACAGTTTCTTTTAAAAATTAATTTTTGATCCACTCTGAGAGTTTTACAGAGAATGGAAATCACCCTGCTCCTCACCCCAGCTCCGGGGTCTCAATGCCAGTGTATATTCATTTAATGGTAACAAGCTTCAAGCCAGTGCAAGACAGACACTTTTTCTAAGCACAACCAGGCTGCACAACAACTTGATTACCCAACTGGAAAGCCAGAAATACTTCAGACTGACTCAGTTTGGGAGCACTGGATTTCTTCCTGCCTTGCACTGCGTCAGGGAATTTCTTTCCACCCGACAGACCTTAGGAAAGGGGGTACATGGCTGAAGGAGTCAGTGGTCATGAATAAGCAGGGAGGAACTTCTCCAGAACAAGGCAGTAATGTGAAAAAGTCTTTCTTCTGGGGCAGAATTTGCATGACCCAGGGATGACATAAGAAGCCTGCAAACAAAAGAGGCTTTATGCCCCTGGGGTGGCTTTCAAAACCTCTCCACACTGTCTTGGTCCTTCTCTTCCGTGCAGAAGTATTGCATTTTGGGGGCAGGAATTTGAGCCCCATCTGCACCAGGCCAATTGCCATCTCTGCAGCCGTGGCTTTCTCTCATTCTTTCCAGCTAACACAATCCTCTGACCCATGTTAACAATGCTGTTTTACGAGGCCTGACGTTCTGCCATAGTGTTGAGGAGATTTATATCTCCTTTGGGATGACAGGCTGAGAACTGAGCAGGACCCAGGGAGACAAAGCTTTCTGCATAGGAGCTCCATCAGCACATGGCTGGAGACACCTCCAAGAGGCAATGCCAGTGCCTGGACACCAGTGTTCAGAGGCAGAGCAGGAAGAACAGTTACAAATGGTCTTGCCAGAGAGTGAAAAAGCAGCAGGACACCAAGACCACCCCCCGAAAAACCCAAGCCCCTGTTAGACACTTGTGTAGAGGCAAGCAGGTGAACACAACCAGGTGCTGCCAGTCAGGAGGAGGAAGGCATGAGGCATGTTAAACCCACCTGTGCCCAACTAGGGATGGCCCCAACTGCCCATGAGCAGAACTGGGGACCAAAAAAAGGGCTTAAAAGGGCAATTAAAGGAAGCTCAGGCTCTGAGCTTCCAGAGGTGAGCTGGGTTCACTTCTCTAGAGGTGCCAGAGGAGGGGGCTGAACAGTTTCCTGGCTTTTTTTTCAATGCCCCTGATGAGGTCTGAACACGCAACCTTCTGACACTTGGGAGCTGCTGAAAGAGCCAAATTGAAGAGGAGATACTGAAATGGAGCCAGAGGAGCTTTGTGCCAGGATCCATCCTTGCAAAGGCAGCCCAAGCACTGCAGGTACTGCTGGGGCACCAAACCAAGGCTGGAAACTCAGCCAGGATGTCAAGACACAGCCCAGATGCTCAGACTGAGGCAGAACTAATGCTTCCCTTCTAGCCTGGGCTCTTTGCCAGATGTGGACCTCTGCTGAGAGTCAACCAAAATCCACGTGAAACCCTAGACAAGCACCTTTATTCTGCAGGTCATTTGTTTTTAAAGGAAAGGCTGAGCCGTGACCTGAGGAGTCAGAATCGGGGAGTTCAGACCCCCCCAGAAAAGCATCTGGGGACTTTCAGGGCTGTGAAGCAGGTACTCCAGGAAGGATGGATGCTGGGCCAAGCCCAAGCCTCCCAGGATCCCCAGGGGATCTGCTCATCCCGCCGGGAGCAGGAAAACCTTTTCTCACCAGCAGAGGAAGTCAAGCGCTTGGCAAGGAGGGAGGCAGCTCCGGTTACGCAAGCAGCTGCCTTCTGCTGGGTTTCAACATGCTTCACTGCTCCAAAAATAATTTCCTGCTTGATTTGATACCATTAGCACGAATGGTCATGCTGCTTCACGCTAGATCCAGCTAAGTCACTGTTTTCTAACAAAAGTCCCGATTTTTTTTTTTTTCTCTTTTTTTTCCTTTTTTTCTTTTTTTTTTTTCCTTTTTGTTTCCCCCCTTTTTTCCCCCCTTTTTTCCCGCCTTTTTTCCCCCTTTTTTCCCTTTTTTTCTCCTTTTTTTCCCCTTTTTTGTTCCATTTTTTCTCCTTTTTTTCTCCTTTTTTTTTTTCCTTTTTTTCCCCTTTTTTTTCTCTTTTTTCCCCTTTTTTTTCTCCTTTTTTTTTTCCTTTTTTCCCCCTTTTTTTTCTCCTTTTTTTTTTTTTTTTTTTTTTTTTNCCCCTTTTTTTTCCCCCCCCTTTTTTTTTCTTTTTTTTTCCGTTTTTTTTCCCCTTTTTTTTTTCCTTTTCCTTTCTTTTTTTTTTCTTTTTTTTTTCTTTTTTTTTTTTTTTTTCTTTTTTGGCACAGTGGCACAATTACGCAGAAGGAAAAGGTGAGTGGGGTGATGCTGGCCTGTGTCCATCCTCTCCTCTTTGTCTGCAAAGAGCTTTTGACGCAAACCTGGATGAAAGCACCTGCCACCTCCATCCTTCCAGGCCTCATTCCAGAGCTGAGATTTCCCAGCCCTTCCAGCTCATAACCACCACTCAACAGCCAGGGCAGGAATCAATGCCAGCAGAAAGTTCAACCACAAAGTCACTGCTTGCTGGGCAATCAGGACCTGTGCTGCTCCTGGACTGACTTGCTGGAGCTTCTTCACAGCACAAGAACCTGAAATCTGGCCAGGCTGGATGGGGATTTGAGCAACCTGGTCTACTGGGAGGTGTCCCTGCCCCTGCAACCAGTTGGAACTGGGTGATCTTTAAGGTCCCTTCCAGCCCAAACCATTCTATGATTCTGTGATTCTATGATTCTGTGATTGAGTCTATGATTCTGTGATTCATTCTATGATTCTAATCGTCCCATTTGAGGGCCTGTTGGAGCAATTCCAGCCCAGCCCAGTGCTTTGGGAACAGCGGCACTTTGGGTTTCTAGCTGGACTGGAATTTGGATGGCAAATTTTGCCCTGAGGTGCATCTGATTTCCTGTTCCCTATTCCCAGCCCAGGCATCTGCGTGCCCCTTGCCCAAGGGCTTGCCTTGGGGCCACTCCTCCAGGAGCCTTCCCCACCACTCCTCCAGAAACCCCAAGAAGTACAGAAAGTTAGAGATGCTGAGGTGCATCAGCATCCCCCTGCACAGCCCAGGGCCCACCACCAGCAGAGCACACCAACTCTCCCAGCTCAGAGGCCTTACCCAGAGGTTATCTTCTTCCAGAAGAAGCTGCTCATGTAGTGTGCAGCAAAGAAATGAAGCAGTGAAGTAAAACTCAGCAGTACCCAGTAAGAAATAAGTACCCAGTGCCATAAGAAGCTGATAGCATGCCCACAAAATCAGTGTGTTTTAAGGTAGAAGAGTGCACACTGGTGTGAAGGCATCTGAAGGTCTCTTTTAGAGTCTGAGGAAGCTCTAGGAAGGTTGTACTGGAAGCTCTTCCAATACTACCTGGGGCTTGGAAGCAGAAACCCTGGAGAGCATCATCCAAGTGATTTTGTGTTGCCTTTCCCTTTTTCCTACACTTTGAAATCAAAGTGGTGCAGTGGCACACGTTTATGCTTCCACATTTTAAACCCAAAGAGACCACAAGGAAAAGTCCCATCAGCAATTTTGCACGGGACATAACACCAGGATGACACCCCCAGCTTTCACCCACAAGCCAAAACACACATCTGAGCTGCCCCAAATGTCAGATGGGGCCCCTCCTGTTGCCATCACAATAAAAGGGAAGAACCCTGTGGAGGAGAAGGTGGCTGCTGGCTGCTGGAGGACCTGAGCCTGAGACAGGAGTGGGAAGAGTGAGCAAGCAGGATGGTTTCCATGCTGGACTGACCCATGTCTGCAGCTGCTGCTGCTCCCAGAGCCTGAGGGAGTGCAGATAAGCAGCAGCTCAGCTTTTCCAGACATAGCTCAATTCCTGTTTACAGCCTCTGGGCTAGATTTTTCAAAAGAAGGAGCTAGGTGTCTATTCTTGCAGGAAACCAGGTGTGTAAACAGTTCAATTAATATACCCAGCAAACTCTGCTCTAGCACAGCAAAGAGGGCCAGTGGAGACAAGCCAAGGGAGGAAAATACTTTTAAAGAATATGCCTAATTAGAGATGGGCCTGTGCCAGAAGTTGTATTTGAACACCTGGAATAGCCCTGGGGAACAGAATTGTAACCTGAACCCAGATCCACATTTTGTAACTCACTCTTCTCCCAAATGAGCTCAAACCCAACCCCTGGACCCAACCACCACACAGGATGAGCTGCAGGTCTCCAACAGCTGAAGCCTGGAAATCTGGCTTCCTACTCTCAGCTGGGTTTTGGCCAAGCATTGCACTTGGCTCCTGGTGCCCTGTGTCCTTCTCACCCCTCAGCATCTCCCCACTCCAGAGCCAGCTGATGCTGCACGGCAGCACGTCCCTGGACAACTGCCCCGTGGTGCCACGTGGAGATGCCCACTGGTGTCTGATGGCATCTCCCTGTTTGCTCCAGTGGCCATGGGAATCCCAGCACAGTGACCAAGCCCTGCTTTCCATGGAACTGCCTTCTCCCTGCCTTTGCTTCTGGACAAAGCAAGAAACCTGCTGCAACACAAAGCCAAGCTCCAGCACTGATGTCTGCAAAGCCAAATGCTGACAGGGATCCTCAGTTTTGTGCTAAAAAGTCCCAAAGCTGGAGCCTGTTTTTAAGGACAAAACCTCCACATTGGGAAAGCCCAACCCCAATCCATTATGAATCCTTGCTGAAGTGGTAGACTCCCTTTTCTCCCTTAGAGCTCAGCTCTCTAGAACAGAAACCTAAACATTACCTACACACTGTTGTCTCTTTTGGTTGTAGATTTTCTTTACAGCAGAATCCCATTTGGCAAAGCAAGCCAGCCCTGTCCCCATAAAACCATCCTGTCCTAGGCATGTTGTGCATTTCAGACAGCGTGCAAGGCTGTCTAAACATTTACTTTTGGATGGCTCATTTCCAAATTCCAGAAATAGATCCTTGTCCACGCTAAAAGAGTGCCCACGTGTGCCATCAGATTGCTTCTCTGCCCTGTCCCAGCCATTCCCATTCCTGGCTCTCACCAGCCCAGAATGAGAGGAACTGGCACAGCTGGAGCTGGGCAATTCTTGGTAGATATTTGGCAGTCATTTTTGCACCATCTGAACTTGGGTTCTGTTAGGCTGAGGTAGGTGGCCAAGGCACCTGGCTCTTGATTGCTTTCCCCTTCCTAATGGGCACCTGGGCTCTCACCAGCCCAGAATGAGAGGAACTGGCACAGCTGGAGAAGGGCAAATGGGGCAAATGGGATTTGATCCCATTGGATGCTGTAGCAGTCAAGGCAGAGTTTGTGTTTTGGAAACCTTTTGACCAATGTAGCTCCACTCTTCAGAGCAGTTCTGTGCCACAGGTGTACTTTTCTAACTCTTGGAAATTCTTCCCCAACACAGCTAGATCTCCATCCCCAAGAAATAAAGCCATTTAAGAAATAACAACCAGACTTAATGCACAGGAAAAACTTCATGAATCGTTCAAAAGCCAAGAAATCAAGTCTGAAAAGTGCTTGCCACACAGCCCCCAGCCCAGACAAAATCAAAATGATGCAACTTTTGGTAGGATGGACAGATTATCATCAGGCAATCAGCCATCCCAGGCTGTGTAATCACATGCAATGAGAACACGTGTGGGTGTAGTGTGAGGTGTGAGTCTGGTGCCATCCACCACTCCCTAAAGGAGTTCTTCAACAGATAGGTTCCAATTTTTTTTTCTCTGAACATGAATAGGTCCATCTAGAAGCAGGGCTCTCTCTGTTATTATAAGCAATTCCTGGAAGACTGGGAAACATCCAGGACTACTCTGGGAAACATCAGCCAGAAGAACTGATCCATCATCTGTGTCACGTCCAACTGTGTATGGAGAGTAAGAAAGGGGAGGGGGAAGAAACCCATCACACACAATAAACTGTTACACAGTTTTATATCAGGAAAAAACCTTTCTCAGCTGCTCTAGGAAGTAAGCTTAAACATCTGATGCAGAGCATCCTCAGCTTTAATAACCATTACTGTCTTTCATCTCCCCATTTGAATGTCTAAGAACAGCAGTTAAGACTCTGGCCTCCTGTAAGCATTCCTCAGATGCTCCCCAGATGGCTTTTGCAAAGGGGATTTCTAATTATTTGGGGTTTTTTTCAAGAAATACCCTGCAGGACTCTAGGTTTCTGGAGGTTTCCTTCTTTCCTCCACAAATTTCTTTACCCAGAGCTTGATTTAAAACCAAACTTAAAGGAAACATTTCCAGTTACTTCAAAACACACCCTGGGGCAAAAGAGAAAGAAACCAAATCTCATAAAAATAAAGAGGATGCAGATTTCAAAAGGATCCACTGTGAAGTTTTGTAAGGAAGTAGTCCAAAAGTTTCAGCCTAGGATATCAGGGAATAAAGGAGCATTTAGCAAGACTAAGTTAGAAGTGCATGCAGACCACAAAGAATTAGATTCATAATCCCCTCTCCACCAAGAAAAAACAAAATAAAATTGAAGCAGTGAATTATAACAAGCAAACAAGAACATCTCAGCTGCTGAAAAGTACTCCAAGTTTTCAGACCCTGAACTACCCTAAGCGGATCAGATTTCCATAAAATTTCTGAATTCCTATCCTCTGAAAATCTGCATGAGACATCCCCCAGTGGGAGACTCAGAGAAAATCCCAGCCAGTTTTGGAAAGCCAGAGCTCTGCATTTCTGCTTTAGAGACTTGCAGAGCCCCTGATGCATTTGGAAAGCAAAATTATTCTACCAAACATAAAGGGTCTGTGTCTCAGACCATCCAAACCACCTCCCGGGCAAGAGTTAACTCCAGTGAGACATCCCACATCCCAAAACTTCTGCTTCCTATTCCCCAAATGGGATAGGACCATACAGGGCATGTTGCTTTGCCTCCTGCGTATTCCAACTGGGCAAACTGGGAGTGCATGTGCTGCAGCACAGCCTCACTGCTGGCTCACCACACACTGCTGTGCCCCAAGCCCTGGCAGTCCCTCACTGGGGTCTCCAGCCTGCTTCTCAGCCCATGCCATCATCCTCCTCTTGCATCAGCATCTCTGCTTGCCAGTGATGCTTGAGGGCATTTGCTGCCCCACTGGGCACAGCCTGCAACCTGTATGGTACAGACAACAATCCTGATGCTGGAAATGCCTTCTCCCTTGGCTGTGAAGCCAGAATTTGTCAAGTTAAAAGGCACAAGCCCCAACAAGCAATGGAGTTAACTTGGAGATGGCCATTCAGAAACTCTTTTGCCTTCTGGCTGCTTTCCCTGCCTGGATGCTTCACATACCTTTGGCCCTGCTGGCTGGCAGGGTGGCTGTGAGCAGGGTTTCCTAAAGACACTGCAGTGAAAAAAAAACCCTGGCTGGGGCTGTGGAAGCTGGTACAGTTCATGCAGAGGTCACACCCTTTTTGTGTCCCTCTGAGCACCCCATGGAGCAGCCTGGCCTTCACCTGGGGCCACAGTGGACTGGTACCCTGTGATGGGAAGGTGTCATCAGCCACCGGACAGCATCCCACTCGCCCCATCCATCACCAGGCAGCAAAAGCCAAAAGCAGCACTGAGAAGAGTTTAATGCCCAGCCCCAAACTCATCCCACAGGGCTGCTTTTCCACCTGCCTCTACAGCAGCCATATTTAAGGCAGGAGGAAGACAGGGGAGAGCAGCAGTGGGTGTGCAGTCACCTTTCTTCTCCCTGTTGCAAATGAAGTTCCATTTTGGACATGCTGCTTCCTTCCAGCCCAAGCCCCTCCAGTACCCAAGCTTGCTGCCCGAGATGCCTCATGACAGCTGAAAAAGCACTAAGCCCTTCTCCTGCAGAGCTTCTCTCCCACAGCACTAACTCCTCCCAGCCCATCCTTCACGGGCCAAATCCACCCATTTCCCTTCATCCCAACCCTCCTTCCCTCCCTTGTCTGAAAGTCCTTCCCACACCAGCACCACGTCCTGCCCCAAGCTCACTGCAAGGCTGGGCTCCTTCTCTGAGCCAGCTCAGGATGAAACATAAGCATGGTCCTTTGAATCTAAAGAATCAGGAGATGTAAAGGAGAGGGCTGTCCATATAAAGATGGATGTGCCATCCCAAGTTGCCCTCCAGGTCTCCCTGCCAGCTTTTCCTGGACTCAGCTCTGTAGTCCTGCACTTCAGCCCCCATCATCTGGGGACTCCCCCACCACTGGCTCTATGGCTGGCTGGCTGAGTTTGGAGTTTTTTTCTGCTGCTTTTTGGAAACAGCAAAAGGCTGGCATGTGCTTTTGATATACAGTTTTAAAAAGAAAAGGAAAAAAAACAAACAAAGAGCAACAAACCCAAGAAATGGGATAGAAGGTGTTCTTACCGAGACTGCCAGCCCAGGATGTCAGGAGCTGAAGGAATGTCCAGGAAAAATTGGATGTTTTCCCCCAAGATGCTGGTGTGAGCAGATCTCATGAGAGAGCCTGCAACCTAAAGACTATATCATCTAAATAGCAATATTACACATCTAGTGGGAGAGGGAAGGAAAAACCATCACTGCCCCTTTTTATGGAGGAGGAACACTGGTGCAGAGGGATGGGATGATTTCCTTGCATCACAGGCAGAGCCAAGTCCCAAATCACAATTCAGGGACATAACCATAGCCAGTTCTGTGCTTTCTGTTAACAAAAGAAACTTTATTTCCCGGGTGACACTGCTGGATTTGCTGCCCAGCCATGAAACATTCTGGGAATAGGAAGAGCAGATGAAGCTCCAGGGTGCCAGGAGAAGAGATGGTCTTATCATGCACCCTGCACAGTGAGGGCTGCATTCAGCCTCTCAACCCCTTGCTAGCAAGCCCAGGCCCACAACACCTCGTGACTTGCCATAAAATTCCAGTATTGGGGCTTTGTTCCCCCTTTGTTTTTTAACACTTATTACTTTTGTCTGTTGAGCCAGAAGAATCAGCCACCACCTCCATTCAGGCTTGTAGGAGCAGAGCTAACACCTGGCAGGGCATTGCCTGACACAGAAACTCAGCTTTTTCCAAAAAAGCAGCCAAGGGGAGGGGTGCTCAAACACCCCTGGCTCTTTAGCAGGGGCACCTTTACAAATACACAGAGTTTTAGTTGCCATCCAGCCACCACATGCCCCACCAAGCAGCCTTTTTGCTCAGCTACCCCCTCAGTTCTGCCTCCAGGGATGGGATGAAGAAGGAAGGGCAGCACACAGGCACCATCATCAAAGGTCAAGAAGGCAGCAGGAAAATTTCCTTAGCTCACCCCAAAGATATTCCCCCCTTCTCCTTTTCCCCTTCCCTTTATTTCCTGTCTGTCTCTCTGCTGGGGGAAAATGCTGCCAAACCATCCAGGGATACCAGGCAGAGCATGCCAGGAGTCTCCCTTCCCATGGCTTTGGTGCAAGGAAACTCCTCACAGCCCCCCAAAAGAAACCACTGAAAGTTACAGGTATAGAAGGGACCTTGAAAGAACATCTGGTCCAACCCCCCTACCAGAGCAGGGTCACCCACAGCAGGTCACATAGGAACCTCTGTTCACCATTCAAGCAGCACAAAACAGCCCCCAAAGCAAAGTTCTGGATACTTTCTCACCCTCTTCTTTTTTTGGTGGTGTTGGTTTTTTTTTTTAATGCCTTTTCATGGTGGTTTCCCTGGAAGTGTGAAGCAGCTGACCCAAAAGGAAGGAAGGAGGCTGCTGTGGGGAGAAAGGGTGGGTAGATAACCCCTGGGAGCTGGCACACTCACATCCCTCCCACAGAAAGCTGAAGAGGAATTGGTGTTTTGAAGGAAAAATGGGGAGCTCCTGGCAAGGCTGAGGATGCCAACCAGCATCCCATTAACTCAACCCAAGCCCAGCCCCTCCTCAGCCATACCCTTACCCTTGAGGTCAGCCACAAGGCATGGGCTCTCCCCTCCACCAGCTGCTGGCTCCTGCCCTGAACCCCACTCTTCCTCCCTTGGGAAAGGGCCCCACCTATGGGTGAAGGACCAAAGAAGAGCTCTGGGCCCCATTATCACACCTCCCTCCACTCAAGGGCAGAAGAGGGGCTGCAGGGAGAGGATGGAAGGTTTACCAAAGGTGTGGAAAGGGGAAATGAGGGCACTCAGTGCCAGCTTCCAAGACATAAATAGGAGCCATCTAGCAGACTAAGTCATGAAATTGTTAGCCTAGGAGTGGCAGGTAGAGAGAGATTTGTGGGAAGGAAGGGTTGGCTCAAGTTTGGTGCAGAACTGTCTGTTTCATGAAAGCAGCAGAGCCAGGATGCTCACAACCTGCATCCCAGTGGCTTCTGGTATGTTGATGATCCAGTATCAAACTCCAGGACTGTGACCACAGGTATGATGTGTGGAGGGACAGAACTAGTGCTCTGGGACTTGGATGTTAAGCAAGCAGAAAGCTTACAAGCAGACTGTTCCCTGGGCTGTCTCAGGTCTGCTTCATGAGGAGGTGAACAGTGCCTGTGCCTCTCCATCAACCCCCCAGAGTGTGAACAGCAAATTTTAGGTGTAGCTTTCTCCACTGTGGATGTCTAAGATTAGGTGAACTCTACCCACAGTGCACCAAAGCATTTCTCAGGCTCAAGACTAGGTTAAACAAGTCATCAGAACTAGAAAGCTTTGGTGCTGAGGGTGGAGGAGAGAAGAAAAGTGGCCAAGACCTGACCTCTGAACCAACAAGTTGTGGAGAGAGAGAGGTGCATGATGCTCAGTCCAGGCCCAGCTCACACAGACCTTACAGACAAAATCTTTGGGTCCATGGCTTCCACTATGAAGATTTTTGTCATGTGGAGTAAATGAAAAAGAAAAAAAAAGACTCTCTGGATCCTGTGGTGTTTTTCACAGGAGACCACAACCTGAGGCCTTCTGCCCCTTCCACAATCCATTAGCTCCTGGACAAACAGGCTGTTTGCCATCCTCCCCCCATCTGTCCCACAGCACTGATGCTGCCAGACCATACTGCAGCTCTTGGATGACTTCATGGCAAGCAGACACCACCTCCCTCTTCTCAAAGCCCCTTGATACAAAGGACAAAGCAATGCCTGTACCAGGGGCACTGATCCATGCTGCCTGGCCCATCAACATCATCCCAGGCAGAGAAATGCCACAGTTCCAACTGGAAGAAAGGAGGAGCAGCTCCTGACAACAGAATGCCCTGCTTTGTCCTGAAATAGAGTGCAACCCCCTCACCCTTTGCCATGTTCCCACTCGCCTTCCCAGCTCCCAACCTTCAGCCCTTTCAACACCCACAGTCTTTCCACTCTGCTGCAAAGTGATGAGAAATTCCCTGCCAGAGGACATTGTTCAAATGGTTTGTTGAAAAGAAATGCAATTCTCTACTCCAGGCGAACAAACTCCTTCTTTTCCCCTGAAGGAAGTAGGATAATAGCACAGCCAGGGATAAAAAAAAAAAAAAAAGCAGCTATCCCCAAAGCCTGCAGTAATAATATTAAATAAGAGACCAAAGGAGTTTGGCCAGGAAAATCCCAAGTTCAAAAGAATAATTGCTCCAAGAGATTCAAGCCTAAAGCTGAGTCACTAAAATGAAGAAACCTTTCCTCGTCCATAGAAAGCAACAAATCTTGGGTCATGCAGCAAAGCTGCTGTATGTCCTTGTTAGAAAGACAGAAGAAAGCAGCCAAATGTAATTAATCACAGACCCAGGAGAAAGGATGACATCTCTGTAATTAGCTACCTAGGCTCATCTTTCTGCTTTTGAAGACTAACCCAGCCTTCTTTCACTTTTCACTCACAGAGCTGCCACAGAAGCCTACTACAAATTCCATATCCCTTCTCTCCAGGGTTACACCCCACGCTCTCACCTGCAGCCTGAGGCCTCCTAACAGCTTCCCATGAAGTGCACAGGGAGAGGGGAACGTGTCCAGAGAGCAAAGAAAGTTCCTTTTCTCAGTTACCTTTTGCAGAGCTTGCAGACTCACTGAGAACCCGGAGACTTCAGCTGAACTACAGGAGTTATTGTCAAGCTGGGAATTTTATATCCACCATCCTGATCCAGGTCAATCACCAGAACATAATGATGAAAAACAGAGCATCAAAACATGAAAACACTTTCTGAATGGTTAATATTGCAACTGGTTGTGTTAATAAATGGGCTTGCACCTGATCTTGGGGAGGTGTAAGTTTGCCTGACCATCACCCTGTGCATAGAAACCATGTTTTTCAGAGCTCTACACACTGATTGTACAGAGGTGAGTGGACAGGGCTATAGAGTAGAGCAAAGTCTCCCACAATTAAATTCCATAGGGTGAAGCCAGCTGGCAAGCAGTTCCTTGATCTGCAAAAGGCAAAAGCCACATTTCGGAGATGAAACATGTCCAGATCTGACTAAAATTCACAGTTCCTTTGCTACAGCTTCAAAATTGGGGAAAACACAGGAGGAAAAATGTTGTACTTCAGAGAGAGGAGGAGGAAGGGCTGGAGTTGGTAGCTACACCTTAGGAGGAGAGGATCCAACAGCCCAAAAAATCTTATGCAAATCAGAACAAACCATTCAACTTCCCTGAGGCTCCCTTAACAAATAAGGCTTGACAAAGATTATTCCAGCAATGAAAACAATAACAAACCAATTATTTAGGTCAAGTATATCAATGGTAAATGAAATACAGTGACTTTTCTGAGGAGCTGAGTCTGATTTCTGCCCCCTCCCTTGTATACAAACTACAGACACATGAATAATGCTGACAACAACAGAGGGGGAACTCAGGCCAGCTTTGTGGTCAGGGAGAGCAAAGAATGCAGAGTGGACAGAAATCTCCAGCTTTGCTCTTCCATGGCATGGCAGAAATGTTCGTGGATTTTGAGTTGGTTTGGGCTGTTTTGTTTCGTTTTTGAAGGAAGAAGATTGGGTGACTTTTCTATGAAAAAAAAAAAAAAATGGAAGTGATTACTCAGCTCCAAGTACAGCTGGAGCCTTCCTGGTCCAAATGTGGGAAACAGGGAAGTATCATCAACAGCCAAGCTGTGGGATGGAGCAAGAGGGCCAGAGAGCCTTGGCTGTGTCCTTAACACCACAGCCACTCCTTTCACTCCAGGTCAGTGCTGCAGACACAGCCAGAGCTGCAGAAGATGCTCTGGGGGTTGTTACATGGCACAGAGAGCCTTTGTCTTCTGGCAGGGCTGAACTGTCACTCACCATCAAGGCTGAATTGTCACTCTCCATCAATCTCCACCAAAACACTGAAAATGAGCCGGTTGCTCCTCCAGGCTTTGCCCAGAAATTTGGCAGAGAAGCCAAGCACAGCATCAGAGGTGGGATTTGGCTGTGGCAAAGGTGGCTACCAAACACCCAGAGTGGCTTCCCCTGGGCAGTCCTTCAGTCTGGAGCTGTTTTATAAACCCAAACCAACTCTCCTCCTGGCAGGGTGGTCAGAAGAGCCCTGCCCTGGGCTTTGTCCCTTCCTAATGGAAATTCCATCCTTCCCGTGGGACACACACGGATCCTTGTTGGAGAAACCCCAAATGCAGGCAGGGCCCTGTCCCCAGCCCTGCTAGGGGACAGCAGAGCAGCCCCAAACCCCAAAGCTCTGGGGATGCTCCAGGACCTGCGAGGCGAGGCTGCCCTCCTCCGGGAGCAAGGGAAACAGCCCCTGCCATGGGAAAGCCCAAAGCTATGGAACGTTTCAAGTGCAAATCCCTTATTTCCCCCTCATGCCAGGCAACATTTCTCTTTTCTCAGCTTTACGTTGCAGGCACAAAAGATGGAAGGGCCAGAAACTTGTGAAATAAGCGGCAACCTGGGGAGTCTGGCAGCATCCTCTTGCCTGACAGCATCAAGCCCTGAGATAAACAAGCCCAAGTGCATTCAAACATTTCCAGCTACTTCACTGAAACATCCAAAAGCCCAACTGCATTCCAATATCTCCAACTAATTCACTGAAACCATGGATTCTTCCCCCACTGATGATTTTTCTAGAGAGCCAGCGACTGATGCACACACTGGGAAGTGAAACCCCAGAAATTTTTGCCAGGTTACCAATGCTACTTGGATGCTGGTGTTTAAATATGGCATATAACCAAAGATGAACCTGAGAACTGAGGTAATCTTTTAGAGAATTAAGAGGCAGAGGGCATGCAGTCACCCTATTTGATGAAAAGTAATGCTAATTTAAAAAATAATCACCGCAGCCTCAACACCTATAAGTACTTTAAAATCCTGAATTACTTATTATTATATAAAACCTCAATTATCATTTTATGTAAATGTATAGCAACTACAAAATGAATCCTCCCAGCCAGCCTCAGATTGATTAAACCCACACAGAACAGGCACCAACCACAAGAGAATTGAGGAAAACCTTTTCAGGTTTCAAGTGAGAGGAGTGAAATTCCTGAGATTGTCTGCAGCAATTAATTTGGCCCAGCAGCAGCAACCAGAATTTTCAGGGGCTCCTCTGTGAGGCAGCCAGATTGAAGCCTCCTAATGAATTCAACTTTGCAGAGATTGGAGCTGCAAAGAAGAACCACAAGAGCACCTGAATGTGGGCAGGCAGCAGGGTACAGAGAGCCAGGAATGGCAAATGTCTTAGAAGAGCACCATAGCTGAGTGGGCTCTGTGCAGAAAGCCTGGGGAAGAGAGCACTGCACGAGGAAAAAGACCATGAAAAAAAAAAAAAAAAAAAATCAATGACATTTGATTTAGCTGCCTGAAACTCATTAAAATCGATTTTTAATGTGATAGCACTGCTGTGCAAATGAGGCACGAGCTGGTGAGGTGGCCTTGGGTCACTGTGAAGGTGACAGGGAGCTGCAGGCAGTGCTTGGAGGGACATCAGGGACATAGACACATCAGCAACACTGACCACCTCCAGAACAAGCTCAATTCCTAAAAAACCAGAGCTTCCCCCAAGGATTTTTAGCCTCTACTGGATGCTCTAGAGCAGCTATAATGCTCACAAAAGCTGGAAAAAGTCATTTCCATGCTACATCTGAAGAGGTCGATAATAAAGGAACTAGAGCAAAATAAATGACTGGAAGTTCATAAGGGATATTTTTTTTTTCCCCACACCAGAGAAAATCTGGGGAATCTTCCCCAAAGATGACAACCATCTGCACTTCTCTGTCTGCAGAGCTCTCTGACACACCACACCATTTCAGCTTCCTTTACTAACAGTGAGCAGAGATCAGTAAATTCAGGAAAATCAGGCATTCCTTTCCCATTGCAGCCCCCAAGGGAAGGGGGGAGGCTGCCCTGATGTGCCAGGCAGTGGAAAGCACCCAGGGAATCAGCAGGTATCTGCTTCATCTCGCTGTGACCTCCTCACTCTTCTCTCCCAAGCTTGCTTTCCCCTTTCCCAAGGTCCTGCTCTGTGCTGAGCATCCCCCAAGCACCCTGATTTCCCTACAAGTTTAACACTGCTCCCGATTTCCATCCCTCAGCTGTTCCACACTGCTTCTTAAATCCAAACAGTGTAATCTGTGCTGCTTTTCAGCTCACTCAGCTCCAAAGAAAAGTCAAGGAGGAGACAGGCACTCAGTTTTCACTTTAACTTGTTTTTAAAATCACTTTAAATGGAGAGAAGATGAGATTTTTCAACAAGGTCCCCTGAAAAACAGGGGAAGTTCTTTCTTTGTAGCAATATGAAAAACAAAGTTTTGAGTTCTGGACTGATCCTCTACTGCCACCAGCAGTTAAGATATCATAAAAAACTGGCAGGGAGCAAAAAAAAACAACCCCAGCTGCTCCCTCAATGGTTGCAACAAGGCCAACGCGGAACAAATGGTCCACTCACCCAAATTTAGTGGAGAGGACACCTCCCAGGGCAGAACCAATGATAATGCCTATTCCAAAGCAAAGCCCCAGCTTCCCCAGAGCCCCAGCACGTTGAGAAGGAGTAGTGAGGTCTGTAATAAGTTTCTGAGCACCTGCAAGAAAAAAAAAATATCCCTTGAAAGAATCACAGAATCGTCAAGGTTGGAAAAGACCTCTAAGATCACCACATCCAACCATCAATATCCTCTCCCCCAACAATTACATTATATATATATATGTAATTCCTGTATTCCTGTGCCCACTAGAGCATGTCCTCAAGTGCCTCATTTACACACCTTTTAAATACTTTCACAGATGGTGACTCCAGCACCTCCCTGGGCAGCCCATACCAGCACCTCACTGCTCTCTCAGTGAGGAAGTTCTCCCAAATATCCAGTCTAAACCTCCCCTGGGGCAACTTCAGGCCCTTTCCACAGTGTCTAAGCAGCAGGTAGATATCTTTAGGCCCCAGAAATGTGGCCACAAAACAGTCCTTGCAACCCCACGGCAATGCTTGCATCCAACTCTGAGTATAGCACTGGTCCAGCCCAATGGCTGTGGGAAAGAAACCACTCAAACCACTCAGATACACCAGTTCACAAGTGGTGAGAGGATTAACACTATCAACTTGAGTCCTCTTGCATGAGTTAGATGGATTCTGGGAGCTGAAGGTTGTATGGATTTTACTCCAAACATCTAAGAAAGGCCAAGAAAAGCAGGACAGCTTGGTGGGTAATAAAAGGTATTTTTGTAGCCATGTTTCACTTTGACTAATAGGCTCATTTTACAAGGAGAAAAGGAAAAGCTCTCCTACAGAACCTCCTGGTTGCAAGAAGTCAGCTGAAGTCTGGGGTAGCACTGCTGTCGCAGCAAATACTCATCACCTGTGTCTGCATAGTGAAATCCAAGAAATTGGCTCAGAAACACACAGGATAAACCTCAGGCTATCCAGCCTTGCTTTCCTGCTGCTTTCCAGAACCAATATAATTGCTGCTCCACGTTCTCAGCATTTCACCCCTGCTAACCATAAAATGTTCCTCCTCCTTTCATGTTGTTGAGATTCCTGGCTTCCAGCAACGTGAGCAAGAACAGAGGGATTGGGCAACAAATGCAATTTGGGGAGTCACCCAAACCTGACCAACCTTACCTGGTAACCCATGCATGAACACTGCTGGCAGCCTGGAGAGGAAGAGGAGGGGGATGTTGGTGGAGATGGACGTGAGCAGAAAGAAGGCACTTCCAGAGGCACAGGAGAGAATTAAGGCATTTCGGGTGCCAAAACGATCTGCAAACCTGGAACAGAAATGGCACAAGCTTGTCAGAAGTGGGACTGTGATGGTCATAACCAGTGGAATGCAAATTCTTCCATATTACCACTTCAGAGCATGTAGCACTCTCAAATTTTACTTTGGGGCTCTTGGTTCCAATAATTTTTTAGGCTAGCTAATTGTTTAGTTCAGGTTCAATGCTGTAGAAACAACATGACCCACTATTCTTTTCCTTGACAGCTCTACTTAACATCAATAAATACCTTTTTCTTTTAGGTTTCCCAGTCACAAGGCATTTCTGAGGTTACACATGGCTATAAAATGTTTGCAGGATTAAGCCATGAGGCTCTGAGGACTCTGATGGTTTAAGCCTGTCCCCAGTATATTGTTACACTTAAATGTGTGTCATTAAAACAGCTAAGTTAATAAAAGGGCTACTTCTACGTTGCTGTATTTCTAATTACAGTATTTCTTTTCCCATTGCCCACTTATGAAAGCTTTAGACATTTCAACGGGCCCACGAACTAGAACTAAACATTTAAACATTTCTTTTAACAAAAGCATAAAAAGTCCTGGCCTTTTTAAGCTATGAAAAAGGGTTATGAGAATTGTTCTCCCTTACCTTCCAAAAATGGGACCTCCCACAAGCTGGAGAACACCAAAGGTTGTCTGGAGGTAGCCAAACCCCACTGAATCCAAACCTAGGCTCTTTGCCAAGTACTAAAAAAGAAAAAAAAAACCAAAACCCCATAGGTTAGGGGAAATGAACTATGTTGTATTTCTGAATAAAGGATTTTATGTTCATGGGAGAGAACTAGAGCTCAAAACAATCACTCCCTTCAGTTCTCCAGACACACAGATGAAACTGTCATTAGGTCAGAAATAAAGACAAAAAGCCTCCATCCCACACCATCCCCTGATGAAGATCAGTGGGATGGGATCTAACCACCAATTTGGTACCAGGTGACAAAGCTGAACCCTCCTTTACCTTTGCAGCTGAACACATTCAGCTCCTGCTAAGTGGGATAAAGAAAATGTAGAATTAGCTTTCCTGTCTCCAGAGGCCACACCTGGGGCATTTTATGCCCCATACAGGCAAACTCTTGCCTTTACTTTGAATCCATGGCACACCCACAACCTGAGCTCACCCCAAAAAATCACAGATCCACACCTCAAAGAGCCCAGATCCTTTGGGTTTGTTTCTTTGCAATCTGTATGCTCAAGGGATGGCTATTTCTTATTCATTCTTTTGTTTTGTGCCATCTCCTAAGAGCTCTTTTAAGCTCCCAGCCCAGCCCAGCTCTCAGAACGTGTTGGGGTGTCCCATTCTGGTGGCTTCCCTCATACACCCTCCACACCCAGGTCCCCAAGCTCCCTGCCATCAAGTGATGATCAGCAACCCCCATCTCCCCCAAAACAAAGTCTCTCTCAGCCTCAGGGCACTGCTGGTTGGTTTGGCCCCAGGAATCAGGTCCCAGTTTGGCTCTGGAGGCACAAAACCAGCAGAGAGATCTCCCTAAGTCTCACCAGAGACAGGGGTGGGCACGGGCTTCATAGATCCAAGAGCTCACAAGAGCAGGAAAGCTTCCTGGTGTAAAAGGACCTGGGGATGTTGGTTCACAGATGACTGAACACAGCAGTGTGCCCAGCTGGCCAGCAGCATCCTGGCTTGTACCAGAAGCAGTGTGGCCACCAGGACTACGCAAGTGATTTTCCTCCTGTGTTTGGTTTTGGGCACATCCAAAGATGGAGTTGTCCTTCTGGACAAGCTGGGGAAGGGTCTGGAGTCTTATGAGGAGTGACTGAACTGGGGTTGTTCAGTCTGGAGAGAAGAAAGTTCAGGAGAGGCCTTACTGCTCACTGCAGTGACCTGAAAAGAGGTTGTAGTGAGGTGAGTGTTGGTCTCTTCTCCCAAGTAATGGGTGATAGGATGAGAGGAAACAGCCTCAAATGGCTCCAGGGGAGGTTTAGATTTGATATTAAAAAGCTATCAAGCATTGGAACAGGCTGCCCAGCAAAGGGGTAGAGTCACCCTCCCCAGAGGTATTTGAACCCCATGCAGGTATGTCACACAGGGACATGGTTCAGTGGTTCATGGTAGTGCCAGGTTAATGGATGGACTCAATAATCTTAAGGGTCTTTTTCAACCTAAATTATTCTGTGATTTTAACCAGAAGAAAGAGTCCAGTAAGTGAGAAGCAATGATTCCCACTCAGCTTATTTGTTCCATCCCCAGAAAACCCACCTCTGCCCTGAAATCTCTGATTTCTGCTGCCTGCTCATTGTGTCACTCTCCCACCATAAGCAAGAAGACAAAAACTTCATCAGCTTCACCCAGGACCAGGAGGCCAGGAAAGCATTCTAAGTGCTACTGAAGTACAAATAATAAACCAACTTTTACTGCCATGTAAATAAACCAACTTTTACTGCCATGCAACATGGCCCCACCTCACCTGCTGGGCGGGAAAACACTTTCCCTCTCTGCTGCTAGAAACCCAGTTCTGATTTTGCTGGAGAACTACATAGCCTGGCACCCAAGGCAAGATGTGAAGCAGGACAATACTCACAGGCATGACTCCAACCTGCATGAAGAGGAAAGTCAGCTCCAGGGTGACAATCAGGTAGGCACCAAGGATCACTCGTCCTCTCCTGAGCTCTCCCGTGTGGCTGCTCTGCTCCATGGTCGTGTTCCTCATTCCTGGAGCTTCTTCCTCACCTCCAGAGCTGGCTTTGGCATTCCTAGTGCTCATGGAGTGACTTGCTGTGGGCTAAAAAGTGACCCGAAGGTGCTTTCTAGCTGGGAATGTGGAAGGTGCAGAAGCTGTGTTTACAGTTCAAAGCTTACAGTGTGAAAGGTGCTGAGTCAGCATGCCAGGGATTTCATTGTTTTTTTTTTCCCTTTCTTTTTTTTTTTTTTTCCTCCCCTTGGTTTACTTGCCAGGCTGGATCAAAGGTAACCAGGCACTCAACCACGGAGCTCAGATCTCATTTTTCACTCCTCCCAGCTGGGCTTGGTGAGTTTATTGCTTCAAGGACCATCAGAAAACCAGACCTGCTCAGGGTGGGGTGAAAGTGGACATTGCCCCAAACAAGAGCATGTGACAAGCTCTTCAGCTCTTTAACTGTTTCACTTCTTTCACTTTTATTGCCTTTGGTGGTTCAGAAGACATGACTGGTTTCATTCTTCATGAAAGGCCCTTCCATTTTATTTTGGAGGGTTGCAGCTATTTCCAAGTCCTCATGCTCCTTGCAGTAGATTTATACAGATCCTAGAGCAAGCATAAATGGAGTTAGAGTTGCCCTCATCAACACCTCTAACTGAGCCATTTCCCCCCCTTCACTAGGCCCTGAAAATTTATAGGGGCTGAGCCAGCAATTGTTCCCATACAACTCCACTGAGACTCTGAATTACCAAATTCAGCCATTGCCAACAGCATTAAAAAAAAAAAAAGCATGAAATCCACACAAATTTTGAGGCTGATTGGAAACTGGGGAATTAAATAAACAGGACTCATTTGTCCTTTGGGAGTTTTTTTTGGTTGCTTACTTCTTTACTTAGGGTTTTATTTGTTTGTCTGTTTGCTTGGGGGTTATTTGTCTGTTTTCTTACTTGCAGAAGCCTGGATTGAGCATTATCTTTAAAATAAAAAGAAAGCAGAGATCCTAACAGCCTGATTTTGTGATTTTGCAGAATCACAGAACTTTGGGTAGGAAGGGCCCTCAGGAGATCTCACCAACCCTCCTGCTTGATCATGTCAGCTACCAATAGGAGTTTAAGTGTCTCTGCTCTTCAAACAGTTGCAGGTGGCTATTAAATCACCCCAGCCTCTACTTTGCCAGGCTGAACAAGCCCAATTCCCTCATTTTTTCCCAAAGATTATGTATTCTAGAGCCCTTGCCTTCTTATTAGTACTCCCTTGGGCTCTATCCAGTTTGAACACACCCTCTTGTCCCAAGGGGCCCAGCACTGGGCCAGCACCACCAGCACCAAGCAAAGGGGATATAACATCTTCCCTGGACCTCTTGGCCATGCTACTCCTCAAATGGTCCATTCCCACACTTTGCCTTACTCCTGATGACTGCTCACATTGCATCCCCCAGCACCATCCTAGGGTTGCTCCCTGTCCAGTTTGTCCCCAGAGTCTCCAGTTTGTCCCCAGCTGACACGGATGCAGGTGGATATTCTGCCCCAGGGTTGGGGCAAATTGCCACTACTTTCAGCTTGTTGAAAACCTTGAAGTTTTGGTTGACCCAGATCTCCCATGAAGACCCTCCAGCTCTTCCATCACTCACCATGTCAGCCAATCCAATTTAGGAACACCTCTGTTCAGAAGGGGAGGCTTGGCTGGCACAGACACATCGATACAGGGACACCCTGGATGTTTTCTGACTTGGATCTGGAGTGGTTGGCCAACCCAGGTTTCCAACCAAGCCCAGGGAGATAGAACTCTAAGATGTCCCTTTTATCCAACACTGCTGAGCCCTGGGCTCTGCTGGGGGTTGCCAGGCCCTACCTCTTGGTGAAGAAGACCAAAAGTTTAATGTTAGATGGGGGGTGGGTACCAGTCCAGAGGCTGCACAGAAATAACTTTGCAAAATCAGAGAGAGAATGAGGGAAAAAGCACCTTTGAAGAATGATTCCTACAGTGATGCCAGCACTCAGACTCAACTCAAGAAGTTACTGAATTCAGTGATGTTACTGAAGAGTGTGTATCCCAATTTAGCCAAGGATCAGTGCTCAACATTTGGTTCTTCTCAGAGTCAAACAATGGATTTGCTGCACTTGGAATCTCCTGCAGCACAGCACCAACATCATCACTCCCCGGTCTGTGCTGCACAGGCACAATGTGCAAATTAACAGCATTGAATAGAAGAGTCAAATTAATGACAGAGCTCTGTTTATGGAGGCTTTGAGACAACCAAAAAAAGCAACTCCTGCAAATGCAATGTAAAACACTGCTTACTGGAAACGTTGCCGACTTGGATGTGAAAAGCAGTAATATTTTGCCTGGTGAGTTTGTCTCAGCAGTAACAGAAAACAGGTCCCAGAGAGGCAACCAAGGAAAGCAATGATTTGCAGATGTCACTCTCCACCAGACTGAAGCCTTCTCCTGCCTGGGGCATGCAGTGCAGACAGCTAACCAGCCCCATGCTCCCCCTCAGATTTAACTTTTCCTTGGCATTAGCAAGGAAAATGGAGTAAAAAAACCCAAACAACAGAGTTGAATTTTCAGCCTCCAGGCCAAAAGACAGTTCTGAGAAGCAAGGACATAAATTTGGTGCCTCTTGTGGAGGTGACCATGGAGAATGAGCTGCAATCACCAGACTTGGTTTCTGTACAGCACTGGATGCCTCTTGCTGGCTCCATGCCCAAGCCTCTCCCTTAGCATCCCAAATCAGGCTGCAAGCAAGAAAGCACCCTGGGCCCAACTCAGTGATCCTCTTCCAGCAATAGTGCCTTCAGTCAGGATCATTTATCACCCCATCCCTGCACTTTGGCATGGACAGGACAGGGGGAATAGCTTTAGCCACCTTTACAAGCCAAACCATGTCCACGCTGCTCTGGCCCCTAGGATTCAGGGGTGAGCTGTACTGTCCAAACTTTTCCAAGACATTGGCAGCCCCAAATCATCTCCGTGTTCTCCCACAAGTTCTTCTGCACAGGAACTTGGATTTTCCTGACTTTCAGCACCTGATTTTTAAAATCTCCCCCCCACGAATCAGTGGATGGAGGGGCTACACATGGCAGCGTGAGCACTGATGGAAAATCAGTAGGATTGACACAGGGCAGATTCTCCTTCTCCCCTGAGTGAGAAGCCTGTCTGAAAATGTCTGCAGGTGCCAAAGTACAATGGAGATTAACTCTGTTCCCAGCTATGCCCCACTGAACATTGCATCTGTAGCCATTCAGCTAGGGGCTGGCTCATCTATGCCTCCAGTCAGAATGCATCATTAATGACAGATGGCTTAGGCTGGCATTGCATTTTTATCTAAAGGCTCCTTCTGGCTCAGTTATGGACTACACCACAGGTAGCACTCAGTCACTGACAAGCCCTCCTTAGAAAAGAAAGATTAATTAAAAAAACTGAGCAGGGATAGGTTATGAATAGGAAATGAATTTTCTCGGGTAGGATAAATAAACTGGAAATGTTGAAATTCCAGGGAGACTGCAGTGAAAGCAAGCAGAGAGATAAATGTCTTGTGATGAAACTGCAGATTAGGCCATTAGCTATGCATTAAAATCTTGACACTTACTCTCAACATTTTTGGAGTATTTATAGTTGCTTCTCCTGCCATACCTTTCCTGAGGCCTATTTATCTGGTGATCTCTGGAAAAATAGAGTGGGAAACCTGAGAACATCTTTAAAAAAAATCTGTAGACTTACTGTTTATGTTACTTGGGCAGAAACCTTCCTTAAATCACTGGAAATGGGAAGCAAGGCCAGCTCCAAGTGCATGTGCCTGGGGAGGGGAAATCCACCCACAGTAATACAAGCAATAGAAAACATCAGTTGAAAAAGGATAAATTGTGGGGAAATAAATCCAAATCCCTTCTCTCAACTTGTATTTTTTCCCAGAGGAAGCTTAATATGATCTGTAGCAGCATGAGGTGCTCTGAGTGGGATTCACCTGTCTCCAGAGAGTCAAAACAAGCTTTCCAGCCTCAAAAGAGCCTCAAAGGGGAATAAAAGTACAGATATGCTGCCCAGTGATAAAAGGCCATCTCTCAGGCTTCATATCCTCTACAAACCCAACCCCCCCAAAAAAAAATAAAAACAAAACACCAAAACAAAAACAAAAATAAAAAAACCCCAAAGGAAATAATCAAATACTGCTCCTGTGCAGATCAGTCACAAACCCTCATCCATACCCATGGGAAGTGTGAGAGCTGGCTGGGAATGCCAGGGAGGGAATCACTGCCTCCTTGATGGGCTGTGGGCTGAAGGCTGTGAGAAGGAGCATGAGGTGTGAAATTAATAGATCTGAGCATACCTCATCTCCCTGCCTAAGGAGCAGCAAAACTCCCTTCCACTCCTTCCAAGAGCATCATGAGGCCACTGCACCAAAACCTGTTAGGCATGCAGATATTCAAAGAGAGATATAAAAACCCTTTCTAGAGACACAGCTCTCAGGGAGCAATCATCCTGGGGATGTTTCTTAAGCTCTGTAATATGAGAAAGGAAATGAAGAAATCCCCCCCCAAGCAGTTTACCAGTAGCTGGAATGCTGAATTGCCACCATGAGGAGAACTGCTCAACACCAGCCATAGAGGGTGGAAGCTGTCAAATCCACAGGATCTGGCCCAGTCCTCCTCTTCTCCCAGTCCTGACACTGAAGAAACTGGTTTCATTTGTAGTCTGGTGGAAGATTTACACAGTGAAACAAATAAGAGCATAGACAGCCTGGTATTGCCAAAATTATGTCCCATGTTTGTTGACTGATTTATTCCTTTGTCTAATTGTGTTCAAGAAACAAGAAGCTCGGTAATTAATGGAAAAAGACTCCACATGGCCAGCAAAAAAAAAAAAAAAAAAAAAAAAAATGAGAACTACAGAGACAGTCCAATTCGGCAATGAAATCAGATTCCCAGTGGCTGCTGAACCCTTTTGGCTCTTTCTATGTATGTATTAAATTGCAGAAAGCAATTATTTATAATTCGTTTTCATAAAAATGCTGGTGCTCTTATTCTGCCTAGCAAATTATTTCATGAAATGGGAAAGGCTATTGTTCATTCTTTTGGTAAAGTCTTTGTTACTTAGCATATTAAACTGCAAATCACATTTTATCTGAAATTTATTATTAACTGTTTAACAGTAAAGCCCCAGCTAATATTATAACTTTGTTTACTACCCTGCAAACACAAAAAGAGATTGAGACTCAAATGAGGGAAAATAATTAAATCCCTCTTGTCTTGCAGATGGGAACCTAACAGGCAGAGGGGTTCAAAGACTTCTTTAAAAATCACAGTGGAAGGCTGGGGAAGAGACTGGAGTCAGAGCTGCTCATCCTTTGAACACCAGTCCCTTTGTTTAACCACAGGGCAGTTTCTCCTCTCTAATATTCTGGAAAAATTAAACCAAAAGAGAACATTTCTGCTGGAATTTGACATCGAAATATGCAGATGGGGGAAAGTCTGTGTCAATTGTAAAAGAGTTTTGGAAAAATCCCATGGCCTGAATTCAGGGGAGTTACACCAAGAATAACATGACCAAATAGGAAGAAAAAAGCTTAGCTCCTTGCACCCATCCAGTCTCAACAGCCCAGGGCAGGAGCCTCTTGTGCCTTCTCACACCAAGTGACCCTGTGCTGAGCCAGATGACCCCCCTGAGAGTCACCTCCGGGGTGCTGCCATGGCTGGGACCCACCTCTCCCCCAAAATCTCTCCTGAGCCAACACAAACCCCTCAGGTTTCAATGACCTGCTGCCACGGGGTACTGGGCTGCTTCAAGTGAAGACATCAAAAGAGAGCAAATGGCACCAGCCTCCAGGAGCCTGCTGGGCTACAACATTGGAGAACTGGCAAGAAAAAAATGACTCTTCCCATAATGAGAGCCCAGGTCTGCTGGGTGAGCTCTCTCCCAGACTTACCAATCTTCTTCCTGATGCTCAAGCCACACTTGTTTTAAGCAAGTGTGACACAGCTATTTAGGTAGGAAACTGTCATTAAAGGAGAGGTTACACCATCAGCTGCTGAGCAAGGTCCAGGCAAATCTGTACATGCTAATCAACGAGGATGACCCAAAAAGTGGAGGATACTTCTGCTGCCTCTGTGGTTGCACCTTCAGCTTAGTGGTGTGTTGGCAGGACCAACCTTCAGACAGCTCATTTCTTGTAATGGATGAAGCCCTGGGCTCCAAGATACACACAGTGCATTGAAGTCCAAGGTTTCCAGCCAAAGAACATGCTAGATGTGACAAAACCAGATACACACACACACACACACAAGTAAAGCCTCATGTTTAGCCTGCACCCTGCAGTATTCCATTCAGCTGGTATTATACAGCCACCTTCTGGAATTGCAGCAATGTCTGGAATGCAAAAGCTGTTTATCATTTAAATAACATTTAAGCCATTATAATTTATATGAGAATTGTAACTGATTTGGGCTGCATGGAGCTTCTTGTTGTGGTTTGCCATAGGAATGCTGCAGATTTCCTCTGCACACAATGGATATTTTCAGCTAGTCTTGAGCCTCTTGCATTTACCAAAACATTTTCCTGTGTCAGAATCAAACAATTGCCTGATTTATAACTCTGGAGCATTCAGGAGACCACCAGCAACACAATGTGACAAGAGAGCTCTGTTGGTTACCCTCCTGAGGAAGCTCTGTGCAGCACAAACCAAATCTGGATGTGGATGCAGTCTTTCTGCTCATCTATGTTTCTGCATAAAGAAGTCACAGAAAGGCAAAGCATGGCTCTGTAAAACCTCTGGCACCCTGGATGAGGCTTCCTGGCACAGAGGAAGGGCTCTGTTGCATCCTCAGACAAATCCTTACATACTCAGGGCCAAGGGAATTGTGACTCCTCACATTGCTCCACTAGGATGATGCTTCCTCCACATGGATTTGGGACCTGTGCTGAGCCAATGTGGGATGTGGGGAAAAGGGGACACTGCTCCCATGCCCAGCTGGCACCATCCACTTTGTGCCCTGGAAAGAGCACAGTAAAGGGAAATAGTGCTTCTGAACTTCCCAAATTGAGTGCCAGCAAGTTTCTAACCAGAGCTGGCTACTGCTTATGGGAGGGCTGGATGAGAGCTTTGACCAGGACCCACTAAAGGTTTTCTGTTGCTACATTTGTTTTTAAGGCATTTTGCTTTGATACTGTGGTCTAATTCTAGGCCATTCCCAAAGCTAAATGCAAGGCTGGCAAAACCCAGCAATGTCTGCATAATATTAGGCTGGACTTGCCACTGTTAGTACCATTTGGCATTTGTTAATTTGTCCACATTCTGCAGAGGGTGGAAATAACCCAAGAACTCACTGGGAACGCTCTGTGTCATTTCTGGAACACACAAGTCCCTACATGAAAATCTCCAGGCACCAAACCCAAGATCCCTCCTCTGGTTTTTCCAGAAATCAAGCAAGCAAGTCTTGTAGATTTTCAATCCAAACTGGTTGAAAACCAATCCTGACAAAACAGCAACTGGATCTGAGGATTTTGTAAATAATTGAGATATTAGAAGCAAAGAAAGATAAAAAGTGCCAGTAGAAAAAGGGATCTCAGATCATTTTCCTAGTGCCCTCCCAGACAGCAATGGGATTACCTGTGTTAAACAGCCCCAGGGAGGGTGCTAGGAAGAAGTTTCTGCTGGCTTTGTATGGCTCCAGGCTGGGTCCTGGAAACTCCTATTAAAGTGGACACCAATCCACTCAGCAGCTCTGCCCAAGCTCTCTTCTCATTACCTTCAGAACAAACAAACAAAAAAAAATGAAAATAGGGCTTTATTCCTTTTATTTATTGCCCAGCACAGTCAGGAGAGTGGTGGCTTGTATTTCTCCTCTGCACTGGCAATTAAATAATTTGCCAAACTGAGCTGGCTCTGCACATGGGAAGTGATAACTACCTTGAATCCTACCAGAGGTGACCTCGGAAGCCCTGGGACTGCAGAGGGGCCAAGGACCTCATCAGTGCTGCAGGGGCAGGTGAGCAGAAAACCTTGCTTAGCAGTTGTGGTGCATCAAAAAGAACAGCTCTAGATGAAGTTTTCAGGCTATAAATTCAAAAAGAAAAAATATTCTCCCGTATGTAAAGCAAGTAAATTTGATCTAGAAAGCAATGAGACTCTACAAACACATCACTCCCAGATATATTTTTCCTTACAGAGCAAAATCACAGTGGCCACACTGACAGTTTAAATTATTTCACCTGGTTTATGTTTTCCCTTTGAATACCAGAAACGACCAACCAGCTGACTCATTTTTACTTTGAGAAGAGCTGCAAAATCTGGATTACTTGGCTCTAGAATGAAACTCTGACCCAAATTCACTGGGAATATTGCCTCTGATTTCCATGCTGCCAGGATTTAATCCTCAGGTCTTTCATCCAGCTCTTTTGTGCTTCTATTAGGAAAACATTTGTTTCAAACTCATTCGGTCATAACTATGTTTAAGAATGTGGCTCGTGGTTCAGACTGGAAGAATTTGTACCATTTTGCTTTGAAATGCCTTCATGTGTGACTGCAGGCTCACTGGGGGACAGCAAGATACCTGCCAGGCTGCACAGCATCAGGGTGTACCTTCAACTAAACCTTTATGAAATTAAAGTTTAATCAAGAGCCAGGTACAAGTGCATCTCCTCATTCCTGATCCTTCTGTTCTCACTCAGCCCAAAACTCTCCTGACTTGAAACTGAAGGTTGGGCACCTGAAGCTCATTTCCCTCCAAACTTCTTTCAGCTCCTGCAAGATGTGGCAGAGCAGCTGGTCAGGGTAACTTTTCAGGCTACAGACTGACCTGATGATTTTTGAACCTGGTCACGGTGCAGGAAGACACACAGTTTTCTCCTGGACTCTACCATGTACCATTGCAATCACATCTAATCAGAGTATTGAGCAACATTTCTGTGGCCCCAGGTAGCAGATCCTTTCAGTGAAAAACTTGAGAACTGACTCATTAAGAAATATCTCTCAGTGGATGTAATGCAAGACATCAAAAAACCTTTAAGCCAGTGCTACCCCTGGTCTTCCACCTCCTCTACTCTGTTGGGGGATAGGGGCACTTTGCTTCTTTTTGGATGTGTGGGGTGCTGAATGTTGGTGGGATTTGTGCTGACTGCTGTGGCAGATGGCAGAGACAAATACCTAAATGCTGCCCCATATATAACACAGGCCGGATTCCCAGGAATGAGTCACAACACTAATTGTTCTGAGTGACAGAAACATGTTTATAGTGCCCTGCTGGATCCAGGTACAACTACCTCCCTGCTCTGTAGCAGTACATGCTGTATTGTGGGCAGGGCAGCCTTATTGTAGTTCAACTGCTGTAAAACAAACGGGATGGACTTCCCCAAGGGAGAAACCTCTGAATCTCACCACCTCTCTGAAGGATAACAAGAAGTCCTTCTACAGATACATCAACAGCAAAAGAAGGGGCAAGGAAAACATCCTTTCTTTACTGGACATGGGTGGGAATATAGTTGTCAAAGATGAAGAAAAGCCTGAGGTATTTAACACCTTCTTTACCTCAGTTTTCAACAGCAACACAGGTTATCCTGAGGACGAAGTTGGCAAATGTCACGGCAATCCACAAAAAGGGCTGGAAGGAGGACCCAGGAAACTCCAGACCTGTCAGCCTGACCTCAGTGCCTGGCAGGGTTATGGAGCAGATCATCCTTGGTGCAATCACACAGCACCTGCAGGATGGGCAAGGGATCAGACCCATCCAGCATGGGGTTAGGAAGGGCAGGTCCTGCCTGACCAACCTGATCTCCTTTTATGATCGGGTGACCCGCCTGGTGGATGAGGGGAAGGCTGTGGATGTGGTCTGCCTGGACTTCAGCAAAGCCTTTGACACCGTCTCCCACAGCATTCTCCTGAAAAAGCTGTCAGCCCACAGCTTGGACAGGGGCACCCTGTGCTGGGTTAGGAACTGGCTGGAGGGCCGGGCCCAGAGAGTGGTGCTGAACGGTGCTGATCCAGTTGGCGGCCGGTCACTAGTGGTGTCCCCCAGGGATCAGTGTTGGGCCCAGTTCTGTTTAATATCTTTATTGATGATTTAGATGAGGGGATTGAGTCCATCATCAGCAAATCTGCAGATGACACACTAAGCCAGGTATGTGTCCTGAGATCCACATCCTTTACAGCTGCATCTCCTCCTTTTGGATTTCTAGGGTTTTAGCTGCCACTGAGCTCAGCCACTATACCTCAGGGGGGTGAAGTGACTGGAAAAGGGGAAACTAAAAGAAACTAAACAACAACACCACTTAAAAAAACCCAACAAAACAACTACAAACAAAACACCACTTTAAAAAATAAAAAAAAAAAAAAAAAAAAAAAAAAAAAAAAAAAAAGAAACTACAGGCCAGTCAGCCTCAGCTCTATGCCTGGAAAAGGTAGAGATGCAACTTGCCCTGGCAAACCTTCCCCAGAGCTTTCTCTGGGTGAGCAGCGAGAAGGTGGGGAGCGTGTCATGGGCTACAGCCCCACCGAGAGCTCCTGGAGCAGCCGGAATCCCAACAAGCCCGGAGGCTCCGAGTTGCCGGATGGCAACCGGCTGCAAATGGAGGGTGGGCGAGCAGGGGGGGGGAGATCCTGCTGGCCAGCCGGGCCGGGGGACAGCCCCCGCTCCCCGGACCCAGCCGACATTAGAGGGCACCATTGCCCCGCACATCGGGACCATCCCTCAGCCCCGCTTCGGATGGCGCAGGGCGGTGCGGGGCGGTGCGGGGCACTCCGCGGGGCTCTGCCCCGTTATTGCGCAGCCGACGGAGGGGGGCAGAGGGAGAGCCCCCCCGCCCCCCTTCCCCGGGCAGACTGGGGAAGAGGAGAGGGGTAGAAACGAGCAGGAGAAGGAGGGAAGGGAGGGAGGGATTCATTTATTCTCCCTTCAAATTGTTTTTAGTAACTTCATCAAAGATTCTTTCGCCACCGCTTTCGTCAAGCTTGTCACTTTCATAGATTTCAAGAATATTCGAGTGGTTTGGGTCTTAGATTTTGTTTCCTCATAAGTGTACACTGGGGTCCATCTGAAGGTACTCCTGATGCACTTAGTGCTGCGCTTGGGCTTGGTTTTGGAGCAGGCACCTCCCCTCTGCACCAGCCCTGAGGAAGAACAGTGCCTCCTTCAGAACCTGAGCAACTTGAGCAAGCCTTTAAAAAAACTGTTTATCGAAGAAACATGAAACCAAAAATAAAACCTGTGTAATGGCCCCTTCACCACACTCCCCCCCCTACAGAAAGTAAACATAACCAAGGAAAAGCTACTCCAAAAAAACCCACAACAACAAGAACAACAACAAAAAACAAAACCCACAAGCAAGCAAACAAAAAACCCCAAAACCACCACCACCAAAAAAAACCCCCACCCCAAAATAAACTACCATGGATCAAAACAAAAGGCAAGGAAAATGTCAAAAGCAGCAAAATTCAAACCTCTCATTTAATACAAAGAGTGGCAATGAGCAGTACCTATGAGTGTAGAACATGACTAGCACAAAAATTACACCAACAGAAAAGCAGGGAGTATAAATAACTGGGTTATTTAACTACTGCTCAAACATGACTACAGAGACAGCCAGCAATAAAGGGACACCCTCTGTGGGTGACAGTACTGTGAGCCCAAAATTCTATTTGGTACCCACCATCCCCAGCCTGCTGTTCAAATTAACAGCAAGGCTTGCCACACGGTGCTCACAGAGAGCATCCTGCAAACCCGTCAGGTTTCCAGTCAGTCATGAAGGGCCAGATGGTGAGTAGACTTCATCTAGTAAAATAACATGATGGAGAAAAAAATTGTGAAGAGAGAATGTGATGGCCCCTGCTGCACTGGCAGGTCCCTCAATAGATCAGGCTAAATTCACTGCTACCTTTGTGCTACCCCAATGATGAGCAGCAGCTGGGCAGCAAGGCTGACTTAACAACCAAGGAGAGAAAGAATAATAATAATAAAAAAAATAAAATAAAGGAAATTACATGAAATAAAGCAATTCTCTCAAATGTTAGCTTTTGCATATTTTTAAGAAAAGCAATTCAAACTGAGCTGAAACCACCAGAATTTTTTCAGAGTTCTGTTCAGACTCTGTTTCCCCATTTTGACCCTTTAACTAGTACAGTTTTGTCTATCAAATCTAACAATTCAACTTTTTATGCCTGGTATAAATGCAAAGCTGCAAAGTGCTTGTGACCACACACACAGTAAAATAGAAGTGCATGGGAGGTGAAGTACCAATTTTTAATTAGTCTGTGTCTCTACTGAAGCAATTATGGAATCTTAACATGTTCAGAAGTGAAGCAATCACATGTGGATTGCACAGCAGTTGAAGAATCCTGAGTTAAACATTGCTGAGGGTTATGATAATGGTGAGTTAAAGGCACAGGAGTTGGATTAAAGGGAGCAAAGCACAGACCTTTGAGTCTCAAGGCCCCAGCAACAGGACTGAGGACAATTCCTGCAGGAGATGTTCATCTTGAGGCTCTCCAGAAGACAGAGGAGTGCTCCTCCATGGCACCATGTAATGGGGACCTGGTTACCTCCAGACACAAACACCTCACACCAGGCCCTGGCAGCAAAAATTAACCTGGAGCTCTGCAACAACCATCAGAGCAGCAGTGCCAAGGGTCCCTCTTTTGTTCCCTTCACTACTTCTTATCAAATTTCCTTGGTTACTCCTTGCTCAGTTTACAGTGCAAGGACCTCTCTTCCTCTATCTGACAACCCATCAGATTCAGCTCTGGTTCTGAAAATCAACCTGGAGTCTTTCAGACAGGAACAGGCAAATGCAACAGCCCTCCTGCAATCAGAATCCCTTTGCAGTGATGCACAAGCCATAAAGGAGTTTGCTTTCCCTCCCTTCTGCCTTTTGAAGCAGAGCAGCCAGCAGGAATACATGCTAGTTAAAGTCATTGGGTTTTGGTTGGTTTTTTTTTTTTTCTGACATATGCAGATACAACTTGGAAATTTTGAGCAAAAATGTTTCATTCTTATGAGGCATTGTTCTAACCCTAGTGGTAATTACTCTGCTTGGTATTCTGGAGCAGGAATTTCTAAAGAAGCTAATGGGCTTGGTGGTGGGAGCTCTTGGGTAAGATTTTGTGGCTCGTGATCCTCATAAACTGCTGGTTTAGAGGATCATAACATCATACCCATCTGGCCCTAGAGTTCACAAATTCACTAAATTGAAAACATCTATGTGCAGGCAATATTTCCTCCTCAAAAGGGCTGGATGCTCTCTCGCTCTCCACACAGAGGAGAAGCATGAACACTAACAGTACTAGTGACTGTGAGCACAAATATCACAGTACTGTCACCACCAGCTTAAAATATAAGTGTATAATGGGACAAAAAAACCCCAACAAAACAAAGTCAGAGATGAGGAGCATTGGCAGTGAGGAAGACAAAAAGAAAAAGGGCTGAGAACTTCAAACTCAAGCCACTTTACCTCTCAGGTGAGCTGGCATGAGCCAATCCCTGAAAATACTTCCCTGTTCAAAGTGCAGTTCCCAGCACCCCTCAAGCACTGCAGAAATAGCAGTTAACCTCTGAAAAATGGTTTGGAAGGACCATGATGCAGATTTTGCAGAGGGCATGCCCACATCTTGCAAATATCAGGGAAGTCTCCTTGCTTGGCTTGCATCACAGGAAGGTATATAACCAAAGAGTCAGGAAGAGCTGCTGGCCTCTCCCGGTGCTGGGGGGTGATGGCAGCAGGTTCACAAGGGCTCCTCACAAATGAGAGTGCTCTGCCTGTATCATCAGTTGGTGTGACCATTCTGGCCAAGAAGCAAGCAGGGACCCCCACCCTGAAGATATCCAGGGCATCTTCTCTCAACTGCAAAGCTACAGGCTTGTCCCACTGAGCAGCCCACCTGCCCCCATAGACATCAGAAACTGATTTTAGGAGTTCAAACCTGCCACAGCATCTCACTGCTCATCAGCCTGGACATAGAAACACCCTTCCTGTGCAGTAAGCCAGGCTGCAACCTCCTCTCTGCACCAGCTCTGGCCGACGCCAGGTCCATGGGTGAAAATCCATGGGTTCAGCTGGTCTCTCCTGGCATGGTTGGTCTTTGGGAGCACCTCTGAAGATGCAGTACCTGGGAGCCCTCAGAAGCTGCCCCAGGCTCCTCACCCATGTGGCAAGAGCAGGAGCAAATGCCCTCAGCAGTGCTGGACAGCTACTACACCACCGAGTAGGCTCTGAGTATGGCAAGAGTATGGAGCAAGATAACTTAAATTGATCATCCCAGTTTTAGTCAGTGACTGGTTGGAGGCAGATGCTCTCTGCCATACCCCACTACCCTGCCAGAGAGAAGGGAATACAGGAGAGCAACTTTAAGGTTGGAAAAAAAAAAAACTTGAGTAGGTAGAAGGCAACCTATTTTGGTAAATTGTGTCCTTCTCCAGTGAGGAAACAAGGAGCAGGAACAGGAGCAGGAGACTATTGTCCCTCCTCTTGAAGCTGACACCTGCCTGTGGTCACCATTGCCCCAAGAGACCTAAAGCTGGGACCTCTCCAGAGCAGCATTAAGCTGGCACCTGGGCAGTCTCTCCACGGCCAGCATTACTCTAGGAGCTAAAATTAGTTTTATTGCCTTCAGGGAATAAAACTATCCAAGTAATTTTTGCTCAAGGATTCGAGTTTCCCAAAGGTGTGAGCTGTAGGGACACAGAGATCCAGGGTGTCCCAAATGTGTGAAGAGGGAGAAAGGTTCATCTTTTCCCTGGTAAGCAGATGGAAAGCTCACTGTGGTAACAAGCCTCTGAGGCATACATCAAATATACCATGATGTTCTCGGCCCAATTTTAGCACCGTGTCAATTATACTCTCCCTCCCTTTCCTTTCATACTCCTCCATCCCAAAACAACAAAAGGCAATGATTGCAGTGACCTGCAGAAAATGTAAAGCACAAGCCAGCTGATCCCTGGCAACACAATAGCGAGATTAGTTCATCTGCAGTGAACAAACATGTATTATGTGGGTTTTAAAGTCAGGAGAGGAAAATGCTGCGGTTTTCATGTATTTCTATTCAGCAAGGCTGCAACTTATTACTTCCATGCAGCTGAGAGTCTATTTTTAAAAACAGCCTACAGCTTGTTTTGAAATCTGCAAGCATCTCGCTTTGTTTTGCAGCAGCGTAATAAGGAACCGCGGGCCAGAACCGATCCCGTTTTCCTCCACACGCATCACCTTCCCCTCCCCAAACCCCCGCGCCCCACGGATGCTGAAAAACCTCCCGGCGACACTCCTCGGGGAACAAAAATAATAACAATAATAATGATAATAATAATAACACACACGCACTCCTCCGCACTGAAAAGGCAGCACGGAGAGGGGGGATAAAAACAACCCCTGAACTCGACGGGGGGGAAGCAGCGGCGGAGCCACGGCCGCCGACAGACAAAGGGACCGGGACCGGCGGCGGGCGGGGAACGCGGCGGCCGCCCCCCGG